>JAAXNX010002267.1:0-14041 GCA_036491905.1 Folsomia manolachei
TGCTTTTCTAGCATGTCCTTTATCTCTTGTTCATCCTTACTGTAATAAATTGGCAATTCAAACTCTATCTCAACTTGAACCAGGCAAATTACTTTTGATATGAATTTACTCTTATTTTTATCAGCTAAGTAGTGGATACGGACTCATGTAGGTATTAAAGAAAAGGTTAGGCTAAATCGTTGGTTTATTCCATGACAGAGGTGGAATAACTGGCTGGACTAATGTGAGTTAAAGTTTTAGCTTTGCATGCAAACATGCACATCCGTCAAATGCGATAAGAAATAAAGGTTTTCCATTAATTTTCCGCAATCATGACGATAAGAATCTTTTTTCTTATCACCCCCATCAGACAGACAATTAAAAAGGTTCCATACAATAGCTGGTGAGTGACTTCAGGAAAGAAACACGTACATAACGTCTCGTATCCTCATCCTTACACACAAAAAACGAATGGCAACCGATGTGATGATGCGATACCAGCAGAAACTTTTCTGTTTCAGCAGTAAACTACACCGTTTTTGAAAAGTTACTGCCAACTACAGCCCTGGTTTATGGAGCATTTCGTGAATTCAGTGTTTACTACCGTCCAATTTAGAAAAATAGTATTTGCCTATTGATAATTTAATTGTATTTTGCTTTTCTTTTAGGAAACGCAATAATATTCATAATTTGGTAGGATTCTGATTTTTGATGCATGATTTGTACATCTCACTCTCTTCCTTCATATTATATGTGGTGTTTCAATGAATACGTGACAGCAATTCAAAATAATTGCTCTCAAAAAAGGCGTAGAAATGGAGTGACAGCTTCAACAAGTTGATCAACAGACAAGGTGGCTGTCAAAATTGAATACGGTTTTTTACTGTCACAATCCACTGGATTGATTCGTAAGAGTTTTTTCTCTTAGAGAGCCACAGATCAAGGCAACAAATGACAATCGAGTCCAATCTACTTCCATTTATTTCTATTCTCAGACGATTCCTTCGGTTCAAACGTGGTGGATTTTGAAGTGAGATCCAATCGACGGACAAAACTCAACCACTACATGATGATAACAAACTGTTTGTTTTGTCAGGCAGCATCATCAAAAATCCTGAGTGCATGCAAAGGTAGATGTCTATACCTTGTTTGTTGGATTAAAAATCAAGCTTGAGTTTTGATGATTGGGAGATGAGTTAGGTCTCTGATTTTAAATCAAGATCCTTCTTCATATTACTCAAACAAAGTCTTGACTAAATTACGGTTGTGTGATGACAGCAGACCATCAACATGAAATAAACTAAGAAACAACTTTCTTAGAATATTGCATGAGATGAAATAATGTCCCATGACTTTTCATGGCACAACATTGATTACCTGGTATGATTACATACGCGGCTTAGAAATGTCATTTATATTTCATCAGTTGGTCTATTTTTTAAGCAGAAATTGCAACATATTCAAATGCTGAGATTTTAATGAAATTCCAGCTTATCAGTACATATAAAATGTAAGGTAAGACAGGAAGTTTGCGACATCACAAATGTATACACTGCACTTCTATTTCTGGATTATTTTTGTACCTCCACAAAATAAACATTCTTTATTTCACGGAAGAATCCAAATAGAGCATACCGGATCGTAATCAATATCAATAGGAAGTTTTTGTACGAAGGAGTCAAGTCAATATGAATATGGGCAGTAAAATTCAACGAGTCGATCTGATAAGAGCACTTAGCCCAGCACAGTAGTTGTTTGTGGCTCCCTATCATCTGTATCAATCAATATGAATAATTCAAAATTGAACCAACTGCTAACTGCACTGAACTCCACAAAAGTAAGGAAGCAACAAGGCAATTCGGGAGGAGTTGGAACAAACTATTGGAGCGATGCATGGTTGATATTTGATTGATCGTCGGATTTAAAATTGAAAGCAGGAGCCGAATTCCAATAAACAGTTTCAACCCCTAGGAATAACTACTTGTCTTGTATTTATTGCTGATCGATTCAGAACAAGATATCAGCAGAATAAAACTGTGCGGATTCCATCAATAGAAAAGAATGAACCGTTTTTTTTCTACGGGACTCACAAACATTGTCAGTCCAGATACGAAGGAAATTGATCGGAAAGGACGCTAGAGTAGATATATGATTAACGATCTAAAAACTAGATTAGTAAATATTAAGCTTTAATCGATTTAAATGTTTATAAAATATTCAAATGCTTGACCGGGCTAAGTCCGATCTATAAAGTTAACCTCGTATGTAATTTCAGAATAATAAGATTTCAAGTTGCAGTTGCAACGGTACACATAGGTGCCCATCTCAAATTCTTTTTATCTCTTTTTAAGAATAAATAGAAAGTCGTAATGGAGTGTCTTGACTTGATCTGCGTGAACCAGACAACGCACCACCGCAGTCCATCAGTCAGCATGGAATAACAATCTCATTTATTACTCCTTCAAAATCAAATCCTGATTCTAAATCGGGGAGGATCCCACTTTGTCAGTCAGTCAGCCAGTCTTTTTAAGAGCATTAAATTACATTTTCAGTCGGCAAGTAGTAAGCGATTGAATTTTTTAAATGTTCTTTCTTCGTACTTGACTACTGATAAGTAGTGAGTTCTGGCTGATCAAACAAACCAATATCTCATGATGGTATTGCATTATCGGAGGGAACAAAGAGTATCTTAGGAAGTAAGAGAGACAATTCAAATTCCCAAGTTATCACTCACCCATCCCGTAATAATGGAATCGGGGCTAAAAGAAGGAAAATCAATCCTATGCATTTTTTGGTACACGCATATCTAAATGGTAAGTGCAAAGACATGCTTTAATTTTCATAGCTAAATTGCTCCCATTCTCACATTATGATTAAGTAAAGTAAAGAGAAGATTGGCCGGTATTTGTGGAAGGGGATTGGAATTTGGTATTGATATAAAACACTTGTTTGTCTGCCCATTTGGGAGTAATTTCTTTTGAAATTGAATTTTGTTGATTCGATTGAGCTCATCGCATATCATCTTCGTGTATTACTTATCAAGGCCCATCGACATGGTCTCTGGTCATGCATGTCACCAGAAGGAAAGTCTAAACCCAATCCACTGATTAAATTCTGATAGCCGCATTAATATGCCGTACTAGTTAAAGGGATTTTTGGTCGTAATGTTTCAACTATTATTGTGATGATCCCATTGCCCTGGGTGAAAGCAATAAGTGCTCAACACGGTTCATAGTTGAACTGTTATTCAAAATGGAACCCTTCAAGTTTTCATTTCAGTGAACATAATGTAACAAGTACTTG
Organism: Folsomia manolachei; assembly: GCA_036491905.1. Lineage (NCBI taxonomy): Eukaryota > Metazoa > Arthropoda > Collembola > Entomobryomorpha > Isotomidae > Folsomia > Folsomia manolachei. The sequence goes on from JAAXNX010002267.1 coordinate 3,283, forward strand.
CTGGACAAGGACATTAATTACTAAAACTCAAAAGCAATCAGCACCCAGCTACCTTTCGAACAAGTAATGACTAATAACCAATAATGATGTTTTACTAAGTCAACCTAACATCTGCATTATGTTCAATTACTACAGGAGATGTGAATGCCGATAATACAATTACATATTTATTGAGAAAACGTTAACATTTATGGCAAATTTGTTGAAAACTTATAATCGCTTCAGAAGAGGTTATATATTCTTCTTGAAGACGAATGAATATAATTAAGGAATTACGTAGTTATTGATGAAATTATTTGCAATAAAGGCAATTGATAATTTTAAATACTTTGCTTCTCAAATAAGTCAAGTAAATATGCAGACATTTATGTTTATTTAATTGCATGTTAAAATCTCCAAAATCTTCAGGGCTAAAATTAGTAATTTTTTAAATGTCCAAGTGAAACTTGTAAAACTTTTAAACCAATTTTTATGATAACAAAGCAACATTCAAAATAATTCCAGCGTCTTAAACTTAAACAAATCGATAGATAAGAAAGTCCTGGCCACTTACATTCCAATTTCAAACGTCCATCAATCACCCGATTCCAAACAATAATCTTATAATCATATCCACACACATATCTCGAACCAGAATCAAAAACTCAAGCACTCCCTTCAATCCAATCAAACTCTAACAATCATGACTTTACTTGACTTGCCTGCTCCCTTTTCCAGTGCTTTGATTTAATCCTGACCCAGCAGAGCAGCCTGTTGTCGATTATTGTGCATGGCATTCATGTTTTTATAGGAGCACTTGCATTGCATGCCCTGTTCGACCTTATCTTACTCACTCCACTGCTTTCAAGACTTTAAGATCAAGTTTTAGATTACAAGGTTCCAAGTAAAACGCAAGGGCAGCACATTATTTGAATGGGCACAACAAAGGAACACCTGAGTTTGCTACTTGCAGTTAGATACTTAATAATTTTGATATCTGATAAATAAATATGCAAATTTTCAGCTGTTTTGTTTCACTGTTGAACAACAATTATATGAAAGTATGGAAAGTATCCAACATGAAATTAATGTCCACCAGCCGCGCAAAGGTAGAAAAAAGCTAAGGAATGTAAAAAATGCCATAATTCCATCAGTTAAAGTTAAAGAACTACGAACGTAACGCCCACCATTACAACAGGTTCTATATGCTCTGGCCAGATTATGACATAATATGTAATGAGAGCATACGAGTTTACAGTATTAAAAGGAGAAAGTGATGATGGCCACTAAGAGTACGATATGGGGTCGCATATAGAGTAAGTTTATCTGGGCTCGACCGAGCTGGCAATAAAATATGTAAGCGACTCATTTAATAAATGTAAATAACTTTTTCAGCAGGGTCGTTAACTAACAAACCTACAAGAATGAGAAACACTTAAGACCGGAGACACGCAGATAAAGATTGGTGCGAGAAATCAAGCAGTGATTGCTTACTTATACATGGAACTGTCTCAACGGAGTGTAAAGTATATAAATGCAAATGCACATAGATCAAACTCACTGATTGAACAACTCCACAAATTCCGAGACGGAACTTACAACACTTACCGAAGGGGTTTCCAGTGAATAAAGGAAAGCACGCAAGAGAAACTCCGTTGGTGGCAGTTGTATTGCACCTACAACACCGGTGCGTATTAAAAGGAAACGAAACCACCTGCTCTTCATGCAAAAATGGAAATATGTAAATAGATTATACGTAATATACCTTTTCTGAATGTTCGTCTCAAGTTGACATCAAACTGTGAACCAAATTAATCAGTAATTCCAGTTTCCGGCTATTTGATGAACTAACAATCCGTGGATTTTTTTAAATTAAACTACATGAACTTTCTACTCAGCACAGATACAAAAAAAATTACAGATAAACTGATGCCATGCACCAGTCAAAGTTTGTGGACGACTGACAAGGGACTAAATTTGGTGAAAGTTATAAATGCAACTACACATTACCATGTTGTATCTCAAGCTTCTAATGGAGCGTAATTAGGAAAACCAGGAATGGGTATGCACTTTGAAAAAGAAACTGCCGTGTAATGTCACGAGTGCTCAGTTCAGTACTTTCTCCTTGACGTGTTTATTGTACCTCCTGTTTGTGAATGCACACTAATTGAAGGAAATTTTTGCTTCGTAAATATATACTTGAACCGAATTAAAAAATTTCAAATTACAGATAGTCTCATTTTGTATTGATATTTGTTAAACGCTTACTGTTTCTTAAAAAGCAGTACATAATGATTTTCAAGTTTTTTAAATCTTTTGTCTCCTTTTACTGTCATTGATAATTCATTTTATTACTTCGCGTTAATCTAAATTTTTCTTTTGATTGTCTCCTTGATTGAAAGCAATCAGACAAATCAAACATTTTTGCCACATTTCATTTTTTTATAGAGTTTCGATTGATCCGTACTGGTTATCTAACGTCTTGGTTTATTCGTGCTGAGCTGCTTTACGTTCGTTCCACGGGTCCTGTGGTCATTTATCGAACTTCCATTTAATATCCTAAAGTTAATGAGAATACGGTTTTTTAACTGTCAAACATCATGCCATAAAGTTGATTACTACACTCATTTTCCGGGAGCAATTAAAATGATTCTACTTTCAAATTCAAATTCAATTAACGTAATCTTACAACGAAAGGACAAATGTCATAAATCCAAAATACTGGGATCATGCACATAAAAGTGGGCGGCCGAAAACTCAATTACTATTGTAAATACAGTCGAAGTGGTGAAATAAGTAACTGGTACAATTAACTGGTGCATATTTCTAGTCAAAAATACCAAAAAAAGAGAAGAAATTGAAGGGCTGGGTATCAAAGAATTCATTCAAACTAGCTCGTCAAGCACCATCAACCATAATCCCGACATAATGACATTAAATATATTCCAAATTGGATGGCAGATGGATATTCGGTGGGTTGTGAAAGGTGTCAAGAAAACGACCCCAAGTTTATGCTCATGAAATGGACAAGCCACGAGCAGAATCGTAGTTAATCTAGTGATTAGCTTGGCCATGCTTCTTGACTGACCTCAAGAAAAAATGGCCGTGTCGTGCTTTGGTTTGTTAAGTTGGTGTTGACAAGAGCTGTCTGGAGAGGCAAGGTATCAATTGTCTCTCTTCTTTTGATGATGGCAGATTGGTGACACCCCAAATGCGCTAAACGAGATTGATAAAATCTTTTTATTGAGCTTTGGGCAAGACCAGGCCAGCCATCCGCATCTATATCCAAACTCCAAACCCTTCTTTATACGGTGAAGAAATAACATTGGAAGAGCAATAATGAATTCCTTTTACAGGACTTCTATGGCATTTCATGGTCTTTCCAGTTTTCATCATTATCATTAGTATCTTATAACTAGGTACACACAACCCAGCAAACTTAATGGATACTTTTAAGCTATAATTGTCTCACAAGCCCCCATCAAAGTGTCTTTAGCACAAATTCTGTGTTTCTGTTTTTACATTAGTCTCTTTCTTTTAGTGTCATCTCATCCTTCTTATCATCATCATATAAGATCACAAATTGTTCATGCAATCCACACTCGGTTTATGAAGAACCACTTTTCTTTTCACATCTAATCCATTGCTATCAAATGGCAAAAGCAATAATACCAAATTAAGCCAAGAACCATTGAATAAAATCTCAAAATCTGAATAATGCTTGCCATCAAATCAAACAGATAGGAAATTTATTTAAAGTGTTTTTAAAACTTGCGTTATTGCTTTGCACTTACTATTTAGTTGATTACACAATCGTAATTTAAGTATTCCTGAGCTGAATATTAAGGACCCATAAATGATGAGCAGGTGCTATTACCACCAAAAGTCAAAACCGTGTACAAAAACAACTATACCTAAAGATACCTGCTCATTTATTCTAGAATTCTTATCAATGTCGATCTATTTTGAGCATCCATACATTTCGGAGGAAGACGGATTAGTCAGAAAAGGAATAAATATGTGCCCCGCTGCACCACAATTAGCGTATTTGATGTGGATGGTTCATAAAGTTAAAAGACTTGGATTTGTACCAACTGAGAAAAGTAAAGAATTTATATTTTTTCTCTGATTTGTCGAGTAAAAGTACAGCAAGTTCTTCTTCTATCATTTCGTCCAAATCGGAATCATCCTTCACATCATCATTCAAGTTGAACACCATTCAAGGCAATTAGTTTCCATTTGAAATCATTATCAACCGGTTTCTTTTTTACTTGACAAGAAGAACTGATGAGTGATACTAAATGACTTGAAAACAAAACACTAACTCAGCTCGGCTCCCATCCAGCTCAGTGCGGAGAACGGATTGGAAATGGAGAAGGAATGTAATCAAGATTATCCTAACAAATGATGCTTCTTCAAAGACTGCCTTGTTAACAATGCTTTTTAATGTCTGTCCTGTTCCATCCAAGAAAAATTGAACTAAACTAAAGCAATAGAAACAGCAGCAAGCTCAAGCAATCATCACATCGCCACTTGTTTCAAATAACTGTGAGCTTGAAATGGTCTCAGACCATTCAAGTCACCCAACCTCCTAACTTGGATATTGATTATCTTGTTGACGTTGAAGTGTATTAATTTCCTATTACAGTTTAAATCTCAATTGACAATTTATTCATTGGGGAAACATTAATCTCTTCTTCATTCAGTTCAACAAATACAAATTCCTTCCTACCCTTCAAGCTAATTTATTGAACCGGTATTTTTTATTAATCGAGTGAACCGACTATTACCCTTCATTCATGTAGTAAAAAAAGATGAAGGTATAATTGAAAAGAATTTGATGGAATGTTGTAATGAAAGATGAGAAGACAAAAACGAGAGATTTCAATTTTTCTTGAGACTTTCTCGCTCTTTTTAGCAAATACATTCATATCCCTATTTCGACCTCATTCATTGTGGTGAAAGTAAAGGAGCTACGTCATCTCTTGATGGAGTTTCTGAAGAAGAATGAATAGTCAGATCGAATAGGAGATGAGAATGAGTCAAAGAAGGGAATGAACTGAATACCGGATTTATTGTTTAGAGAAGTGAGATAGACCGGAGAGATAAGCAAAGTTCCGGCTGGATCTGATGATAAGCTTGGAATTCGGGAAACTAAACTAACTGATTGTCAAGTTGGAATTATCTGAATTTGCTGACACTCCCAAACTAAATGAATGCTCAATCTGCCTTCGCTGGTGGTTGTATTCGTAAAAGGATTTACGACAGTTCTATCCAAATTCTACCAATATAACTCTCACACAGAGTAGCAGACAATTAAATTGCCGTCATAACTCTGATCGTACATTGGTCGATGGCCTTTTTATTAATTATTGATGGTTCGTCCGGTTTGCTGCATGACATAATTTGGAATTTCAAATTCATGCTATGAAATGTAAACCAAACAAGAGAAAGAAGATAATATTAGGAAAGGCAGAAGAGAAAGGAAGGATGAAAAAGTTCTGGTTCTTTAAAGATAAAAGAGAGCCATTGATGCTTTCTATTGTGATGGTGGACGATATGAGAGAGAAAAAGCATGGGCCGGCAGTTGCAGTCTTCCAACATAGATAAGACCACGAGGAGCAAGAACGATGAGATGACTTTCTCCAATAGCCACCAGTGCCACTGGCTTCCCTGTCTACTGTATCTATATATATTCTACAAATATTTCGCTATCACTGATTCCAATTGTGTGGTGGCTGCCGGGTTTGGTGAATGTATATCATATCGTAGTTGGGCCAGAATTTGGAAACTGATGAAGCGTTTTATCATACCAAAATCTGGAATCGTCGAGAAGTATCTGTCCCTTTCAGCTGAATGCAATGAACCTTACAGCATCCTATCGTGTAGTGCTGTAAATATATATTTTGCTAGTACAGATACATCGTACGTGTGTATAATATCTGTTTTTGTTGCAAGAGTTGGGTAAAGTTTGTAGAGTTAGGCCCTTATACATATATTTCTAGTTTGCTGTGGGGTGGCCCAGAGAATGGTTGATGGAGGCTACACTGTCCTTATCACAGTTTTGTCTTATCTTGTGTTTAGGTAAAGTATAGTTAGGCCCTTATACATATATTTCTAGTTTGCTGTGGGGTGGCCCAGAGAATGGTTGATGGAGGCTACACTGTCCTTATCACAGTTTTGTCTTATCTTGTGTTTCCAGACCGGTCCGAGCCGAGAGCTTTTATCATCTATGCAATGGTTCGGTATCTTCAATTTATCTTTATTTTGCAGGCTTTTCCTTATCTCAAAGTCATTAGAATATCTTAATATCATCCACCCACCCAACCCACTCGGAGCCAAACAGAAGTGAACTGATAACGGTTCACTCCAACCATTCCTCCTCTCTCCGACCGTATCAGTGAGGAACAAAAGATGTTTTTCACTCCAATGGACCCGTCCCCTATACATTCACTCATATTGTACATTAGATGAGAGAGAGGGAGGAGATGACGACTTAAAATGAGCAACCAAATACTACGCAACAGAAATATGTACCTAGGTATAGAAGGAGAATATCCTATGAAATACTTATTATTGTCATTATTATTTCGCTGCTTTAAAATTAACCCTTTTATTTTGCGGTGCATTCTCAAAAAGATTAATGATGATGCTGGGACATTGTGAATCTTCACATTATTTTCCACATTTGGTTACTTGTGACTGCAAATCAGAAGGCAGTGATAAAGTTTTGTAAGTTATGACTTATTAAACCGAGAGTGTAATAAATGAATCACAAGTTTGAGTGTCAGCTAACTAACCAAACAACTAGAAAAGCATACGTTTCATCCTGTAAATCTCTAAAAAAGTTGTTTGATGTTTTCCTTGTCCCTGTCTTTGGCTCCGCTGTGGTTTACAGATATTTATATCAAAAATAAGAAAAAAGTCAAGTGGATAGATTTTACTCTCCTTGCTAACTTTACATGATTTTCTAAGACTTGAGCCGGGCTGCTACTTGATTTTATCTCGAGTGGATAAACATATTGCTCTCTCTCTCTGACTGGGCTAAAACAATATCTCTCTTGATGCTTCATAAGTCTGTAGTATCAAACCAACCCACTCTTTGTTGCTTAAGTTTTGGGTTATCTCAAAGCAGATTCATGAAAGCTGACGCTTACTTAGCAAGAAATATGAAATTTTTGGCTTTATTTAATGTTAATGCAGTTCATATTCTCCCATCTTTTCATCTATCTTCAAACTTCTTCCTTCAGTGTTCCTTCTGTTCTGTTGCATCTGACTGACGAGCTACGCTACAACATTTATCTTCTGGCCACATCTCCACAGTCAGACCTCAAGATTCTGTCATTCCAAACAAAACTAACATAACAGCAACAACTTTCTTCTTTCCTCCAAATCATCCATCCACCCTCAAAACAAGGAAAGGAACAATCTCATCCTCATTTTTTATATAATAACAAATCAGCTCTTTTATAAAAGAGGGCCAATTTTGAGGTCAAAAGGGTAGAGCAAAGGAATCAAAGGAAAGAAAAAATGATATAATGAACCAACTTAAGTTAGCATTGAATACCAGGCAAACCAAAAAATGCAGATAATTATGTTTTAGATTTTTGTTGCAGAAACTGTAAAAAGATTACACGTCTCATCTTTAGCGAGATAATTTCATGAGTTCATCCAACTGTCGATATTGATAATTTGCCCATTATGACAAAATCAATAATTAACATGTCCTCATACGAATACTTATATGCATATACTTATATCTACATTTTAATCTAAATTTCAACCAGGAATATTATTCTAACGGTTAATTTGATCTCATGAGTCATTCATGTGAATAAGTTATCATAATCAGCATGAATTCGCTCATATTATCAGTCTGCAAGCTTTACATCCTTTCAGCAAAATGCGTTATGAAACTTGCTTTGGTTTTGTCGCGCGTCGTTTGCAATCGCAGCCAATGACGGATATGATACATAAATTCAATGGATACTGATAATATATAATTCATGATATTGTTAAAAGAGTTATAATTTTGCATTGAATTATCGGTGATGTACTGATCTCAAGCAGGTCTACAACCTTTACAAATAAATAACTCGGGTCAAAGCCAAGCATAACATGGCAATTATCAAAGGGGTCATCGACTGGCTTAATACTCAATACTTGGTCTGGTTCAGTCAAAACGGAATGCAAAGATAGCCAAAATCCCGAGATATCATTATCGCTATCTGGTCACGATGCGATTGTGTCAAAAGGTTGAACGTGTTAAATATCATATTATGCGAAAGTGAGGATGCGGCACATTTCCAATTCAATGCAACTCCTGCTTTTCCACGTTTTTCACTATTGCTAAACAGACGAAACCAGACCAACGACCAACCACCTAAGCATGAGACAAACCAATGGTTATAAGTAATCGCAAGGAAGTAATTTAGTATTCAAGATATCAACTGAACTGTATAATGCAGTGCATGGAGAACAGTTCTGAAAAAAGAGATTGAGGAATGGATGAATGGTTAAGCAAAGTCAAAGTCCATCAAAATCGCTCACGAGGGTGATAATGGATTAAAATTCAATATAATCTCGTTCAACTACATGGGATTCTTATCTCGTATTTGCATCATTCAAAGATTTCCTCCTTCTGTGCACCTGCTTCTCAATTTTGTTTAGATTATAAGTATGTTGATGAACTAAAACTGCATTTCAATAAAATTATGTGACAATTTCTCACAGCACTATTGAGACGATAAAAATATTTATTTAATTGAATAAGAGTTAATAATTTATATATTTCAAAACCCTTCATACAATCGGTGTCATTACGAGTAACAACATTAGGAAGTTTTAAGTATTAACCGTTGTTCAATGTGTCTTTTTCAGAACTAAATTAATTCAGTCAAACTCTAATCTCTTTCCAGGTATGACAGAAGCTATTCACGTCGCATAGTCATCAATAATATTTCATACTTCCAAACAAAAATACTTATTTGTTCACTGTGGAAGTTATCGATGAGAAACAATGGCCGCAGTCGCAATTTCATTAGAAAAATAATCAGATCAGACTTATCACATTTTGTATCCGGCCTTCATTCTGACATTCCACTCCAACAAACAGTGGCCAAATGCAATTTATTCGGTTTGGCGTAGTTGTTGCAAGTTTTATCTTTATCGGGAGGTGGATGAGATGGTAGAAAAGTAAAAGGAAGCGAAGATTGAGACGAGATTAGTCTCAGTATATGCGTGCATGGATGTATGTTACATTTATAGCCTGGGACTGGTTAAGGTTATTCTAGTAGAATACGAATATTATAGAATAAGAAAGTTGGTAAGTTCAGTTAGCAGGAGACAGGAGCATAATATTACGTATATATCTTATGTATTGATGTAAGAGAGGAAAAAGCTTTTTGGTGGAAGAGCGATTTCCTCTTATCGGACTCATCTGGAATGGAATATTTGATAAAAATCTTCATTAATTCTAAGAAGGAGACAGCTGTGTAAGAACTCTGAGCTTATCTTGGCCAGGGCATCTCTCCCGAGTTCTTTATCCAAAGATTCCATCTCTGATGTCTGAAACCCTTGAGTGCTGGAATAGAAAATAGATGCCATGCCACACCACACCACCAAAACCAAGAACAACTAAAGGAAAGAACCGTCTTACGCTAAACTCTTTCCGTTCCTGAAGAAACAATGTTACGTGCAACATGAACATTAAGCAACCTCTCCAACCCTTCTCTTGTAAATTAGTTTTAGAACTTATCCAAACTTTCCGGGTGCATTGATTCTCCAAAATTATCGGGGAAGTTAATACCGAGAGCATGTGCGAATATGGTATATGGATAACCTCAAGTGTACTTTCAGTTTAAATGATATTAAAGTATTTTAAAATCATTTAATTAACAGAAGGTGAGACCCACAAAATCACGCATATGAAACTTCTGTGACAAAAATAGAAAAGGTAAGTTATCTCTGCCCAAGAGTTGACTTGTCTAGTCAGAAGAGGCACAACAAGAGACCTTCAAAACATGCTCAAATGAGCAATTTGATGTCATCACAATTCGAGTTTTGTAAACGTTGTTCTAATTTAAACTCCTCCCTTAGTTTTGTATATAAGCAACCATGTTTTCATCCTCTTTTATCTAAACTCACCCGTCAACGAGCTCATTACCTGTTACCTTAACCTGTCCCTTCCTTAAAGTACAACAACAATGGGTACCTGTGCACACGTACCTGGATAAAATGACATGATGATGCTCCTCATCGAACCAACACCTGGACTTGACTCTTACCAAAGCAGATTCTTTTGGGGTTGTAAACCAGGAATAGGCCATTATAAAATGAATACACAAAAAAGTTTCATTCATGTATCAAGTTGAATTTTTGGTCGTGTGTACATACACCTTAATTCTTTAACCATCAAGATTGTCATGGACCAACAAGTTGGATAACATTTCAAAAATCAGGTTGCTGACACACAATTGGAAACATTTTAGAAACCACGATCATATTTCTTTTCCTGGCTGGCTCTGTTTAAGACCTATTTTTGGTAATGGGGAACGATTTTGAGATTGTATAACTCAACATACCAATTCCCAATGTAATTAGTCTCTTGGTGAGACATAGTTCAGGTTTACATGCATGTCTTCCCTTGGTGCATTGGTTGAAAAAGAATTTATGTATAATCCTATCGAGTTGATTGTTACAACATTTTTCAACCAAATTCGTTTTTATCTGATGTATTTAGAAGCAATGCAAACAGGACCTAGTAACTTTAGTCTAAACT
>JAAXNX010002268.1:0-14038 GCA_036491905.1 Folsomia manolachei
CAAATCATACTATCCGCAACTTCGTCAGGAAAACCCAATTCCTCGCGACAAGTCTCATCATCAATAAATTGAAGCGTTGCCGTTTTCAATTTATCCGACAACTCTTCCCCACCTTCTTCCTCGACACCCCAACCGGAAACGGGAGCCGGACCTTAATGAAATAGTTCAATATACAGTGAAGACCGAATTTTAACATGACACTTACCAGTGGCATTGTGCATGGCTGCCGGAAGAAGGACGGGTTGCACAAATTCGTTAAATTGAAAAGGCTCGTCCACCCACATCAAGGCAATGTCGTTAGTAAGCTCCCAATCATCGTAGTCTGCGTGTACCTTTTTGAAAAATAATAATAATTATGAGCACACTTCTGGATAAGTGTTTTTTATCAAATAAACATATATGTATACCAAAAGTGAGCTGGCATTTCGAGTCTGTTCCGTTCCATCATTTCCAGTCAAACTCCATTCTCCAGCGACAATTTCATAGGGATCGTCTTCATATCCGTACAGACAATGGGCAGCTGTGATTATGGTGTAGGCATTTAAAATACTGAAAATGATGATCGAGAGAACATTTCAAAAATAGAGGATTAAACTATATTTAGCCATATATGTACATACGATCCTCCGCAAAAGTGGCCTCCAAACCACCGAAGGCTGACAATATACGGGATTTCACCCGGTGTAACAATCCTGCCACCGACAATTCTATCAGGGATGACTCTTCCGTGAATTGTCCGGTCTAAATGGAATATTAAAATAAGTGTTTTAATAGTGAATTGTTTAAAAACTTATTGGAATGCACCCACCTGCAGATGCGATCCCGAAAAATGCACCCAATAATGCTACGCAAAAATACAATAATTTCATTTTGACTGGCATTTGGAAGGTACAATATTATTTCACCGTTCCACGATGCCTGAATTGTATCTGATTGAATTGTATGCATATGGTTCCAAAGAATTTGCAACTATTTATTTTCAACACAGATAAAACTCAAAACGACGAAAAATGCACCCAATAATGTTACGCAGAAATACAATAATTTCATTTTGACTGGTATTTGGAAGGTACAATATTATTTCACCGTTTCACGATGCCTGAATTGTATCTGATTGAATTGTATGCATATGGTTCCAAAGAATTTGCAACTATTTATTTTCAACACAGATAAAACTCAAAACGGTACAGATTGTTGACGAGATTATTTGCTTAATCATTTACAATACTGAACTGATTGCAAACAATCAAACATTTGATATCAGCTTTAAATTGCATCAATACATGTTTAATAATAGTTGCATAGTACTTATCTGTACAAAATAATTTCATTTCTTATAAAAATTTTACAAAAGTCTGGCCTGCGACTCAAACTTAACCTCAAGTAAAATAGTTCTGCCAACATAACCATTAAGAAACTTTGCTCCATTTTCCCTTTGGGTCGTAATTAAATTAATATTTTTATGAAATATTTGCACAGCTTTCCCCAAATTCTTTTCTTGTTCTGCATTTTCCATCTCTGAGAATCCGTTGAGATTATATTCCAAAATTTCATTGTAATTTGCTTGCTCCTTAGTCCAGTGGGATTTCATGCCCACAATCAGTCTTGGTATTTGACTAACCACGCATTTTGCGTAATACTCTTTTAGTCTGTAGCTAAATAAGGCAGCAAATTATAACTGAGTCAAAATTCATCCATTAATGAAATAGTTTTAGACAAACTTGTAAAAGCTTTTCCAATTCTTCGCCGCTGCCGTAAAGCTCTTCACTTCAACCGCACAAAGATTCCCCGTTCCTTTCTCAATTTCCTGTACTCCATCAACTTCCCCGATGCAAAAAAACCTGTAGACAACGTTGTCCGTAGGACTGATCCAGTCGAAGGAAGTGAGACAGAAAAATTCAAATGATTTTTCATCCCCATCTTTTCGTGCATTGTAGAAATCTTTGAAAGAAACACGTCTTATCAAATTTTGAAACATATTTCTCTTAAAATTACCCTGGACATGTCCTAAATAAATACCTTTAAACACGTAGTACTCAAATCTGATCCCGTCAATGGCAGCGATCTTCTCGTTCTTGTTCTTTTTTCTCAGGGACCACTTATAATATTTTATTTTTCGGTCAGAAACTCGTTCTGAAGATAAAGATACCCGTCCTTCATCTGGTAGGACTTCGACACTGTATCGCGTATCCTGAATAGCATCCCATATAACATCCTTGCGTCCTTGCATATCGAATCGCTTTGTCGCGGCAGATTACTCTGCGCATTAATTGAATTTGTAATATTTGACAATTCTTGATTTTGTATATAATTTTACATAAACTTACGGCACTGCAATTTGAGACGTAGTCGTTCCAAGTAGTTCACTCTCTCTGGATTGCACCCATTTCCGGACAAAGTCAATCACATCCGGGCCCCGCCGTTTTTCGTTTTCTTTGTTTTTTCTTTCTAACCGAATGCCAACATTGCACTTAATTACTCTCGGATTACAGCCTCCACTGTTTTCAAACTCTTTTGTTAAAGTAGAATTTGGTAGCTTTATCTCTTTCGCGAGTTCATTCAGTGGTTTTGGTTCCCACTTGGATAAATTGGTTTCCGTGCTTGTAATAAATCCAAACCCGTGATGAACTCGGTTTGGAAACATTTTACAAACTGTGAGAAAAATGACCGGCACAAAATCTTAACTCTCATTGACAGAATGTGCATTGCCGGGTCTGCTTTTATGCTAAATTTAAATCACGGATTTATTAATCGTAACAAAATGAGTCACTGTTACAAAGGTTAGGAGGGGTGAGCAATTTGCATTCGTTCATATCAAAGATTAGCAGTAAAACACAGAGATAAGCTTTGCTTGTCCTTGGACACAACACAACGTCCGGTATGATTTCCCTCAAACAAAATGCAAACCAAACGGGTTGAAATGATTTATATTTGCATGATTTGATAAGCTCAAAATAACTGGTCGTTCATTGACTGGTTATTTATTCGTTGCACTGAAATTAACGTTGCGAGATTCCTTTCCGATGCGATCTCATCATTTCGCAATGAATTCTGTATTTGCGTTCTTTATTATGTTTGTTTTATTATTCGTCATCAATTCTGCTTACAAATCTTTATGTTTGGAGTTAGTACAGTAGCCGACAAACACTTATTAGTGCCTTCGAATCAGGGAATTAATTGCTTGGAATTTAGTTGACAAGCGTCTCCGGGATTTGGTGCTTTGCTACAAATGTGGAATAAATTAGCAGATATAATGAAAATCAAGACACTTTTATATCACAAGTATTTCTTACTTCCTTCTTAAAAGCCATCCTAGAACGATATTCCGTCCTCGCAGAAGCAATTCGCACCTGGGTAGGTTTCGATAATACTAATAAAAATGTTTTAAAATTTTAGTAAATGGGAGATTCGTACCCACTGAGGAACATTCGGAACAAATTTGTTCACCGCGAGGCGACCTACACAAAATGAATGCTGCAAACATTTACTTCGCCAATTGTAATTCAGATTTCATCTCCTTATTATTACCAGTAATGAGTAAATGTTCAGCTAGAATCAGGCCGAATATGAATTGTTCTGAAGACCAGCCCTTTTCTGTCGCAGAGTTCTTGAGCTCCGTGGATAAAACCAGCAAAGCAATGTTGGACATTACGGCGAAATAGCCGATTAGATCGAATGCGACCTTTATAAAAATATACATATGTATGTATTTCATAAGTTTTGATAAGAAGCAGAATTCTACTCACCTGCCAGCTCCCAATTCCATTCACCCGTTTCGGAATAGGTTGTTGAAACACGGCACAAAGTTTATAAATGTTGGCATACATCAGAAAAACGTTCATGACCGCGGCCACTGCGACACATTGTGGGAAAAGGGGCGAAAATAGGAAAATGTAGCCGAATTGCACAAATATCTGAGAGTAATCGTCGTAACATCCCTAAAAAAATCAAAAACCACGCTACACAATCTGGATATCTTTTAAATTGTTTTCCCAATATTTTTTATTTAAGATGTTCAGCTACCCCATAAGGATCCATTTCTGCTTCAAATTTGCTCATCTCAATCCTTGGATCATTAACGGGTAAAACTTCCAGCCCCATTCCGACTGGGTTGTGATTCGGATCATCTCCTACCTTCAGGTTGGGGGCAGCTTTGGCCCATTGTTGTCGAGGAGGTGGTGGGAGTTGTGGTTTTGATTTTGTAGATGTTCCGGCTTTATTGGGTACTGCTTTCTTTGCCGCAGCGGCTTTGGCGGATATCTTAATCTTAACGGCGTCTTGAACAACGTCCGGAAACTTGTGGTCGTGTCGATTCAGGAAGGTTTTGAGCTGAGGGGTGTAAATACGTTTTAAGGACACTATCAATGAAACTATTTTTGTCATGCTCGACTCCACCCACCTTTCTGGTTGTGCTTCGCAAAATTAGTGGGATCACAATTTCTTGGAGTGCGAGAAGCAAGTGCATCACAGAAATCATGACGATTACTTGCTGGAATTTTTGCAAATAATGAATTTAACTACGGCCAGAAGTTTCTATTGCATGGAGCTGTTGAACAAACTGTAACCGATTTCTTACTTGTCTCAATAAAACCAAATCCTGCATAACAAATGCTATGTAGAAAAGCGACATGAAATTGTTTACACTCTCAAAAGCGATAAGTTTGGCGACATGATTCTTATCAAATTGGGTTTGTGTGCGATGATTCTCTGAAAGAAAACATTTTTATAGGATCAACTTGTCGAAAAAATGGCGTGGTTAACTTACCCCACTCCGTGAGTCCTTTCGCCAATCGGCGATAATAATATGTCATCACCGCAACACAAAGAGCGTAGCATGTCGACGCAGATGACTTCAGAATAAGTCCTAACATTGTTCCATCCTTTTCTAGTTTTAGTGGGATGAGCATCTCTTCCGCCATAAAGTAGCAGAGCATAATTCGATAAGCTCCATACATGCAGAGCATCACCAGTGGGACGGAGACTAGCCAAACCTTAAGTCCCGTTTTATAACCCGGGTATCTTGGTTGGTATTGTCCAGTAACGGGATCTAGGCCCATCTTGCCTCTAGAAATGGAGATACCCGGGCATTAGAAATGCTAATTAATATATCTTGCAGAAAATACTATCAGTCTTCATTTTGTTAAATGTAGCCACCAACTAATGGATTTATGGATGTGACAATTTACATGCTCCCATACAGATGGAATTTCTTCAAATTAAATAATTACAATCCTACCTATATCCTTGTCTCGGCTGCTCCCAAACCGTCATTCGTAACGTTCCCCAAGAATACGCTAATGCAGAACACTTTCTTCGCCAGAATTTCAGAAAACCCGTGATGAAAACCAGATTCATTAACGATACAAAACAAATCTGTCCCCTATCTGAGAGCACGGATTCCGGAATGAGGATTAGAAAGAGGGTCACAATTCCCGGATATGCCAATAGGTAGGTGTAACATCCAATGAATGTGAAATACAGGGCGATAGCTTCACCAAAATATCTTGAAAAAAATCATGGATTGGATTACCATCATTATTATTGAACCAATAATATTGATCTATTAATACCTCCTCAACTGATCAAAAGGTTCCCGTCCCCAAAACACGGAGAACCAATTAGTTTGCATTAATTTATCCAGTCCAGCCTCATCATGCAGCGGATGATACGAAGTTATCAGGTTGTGTTCGACATAAACTTGGAAAATGGATTGACCCGAGTGAAGTTTCAATCTGGGATAACCTGGAACACTAGGCTCGCCTGGAAGGGCACGCAGATTTTGGAGTTCATGAAGAACGGCGAGTTCCTTTTCCGCTGGGGTTATCAAGGTCTCGAGATAAATATCGTCGTACAAGAAGGCGTCCAGATCTCGGACATGGAATTCTCGGAGGAGTCCGGTATCATCAATCTTTTTTAGTTCGAGATATTCTGCAACTTCCAGAAATCTTACGGATGTCGCGGTGAGGTGGAGGACGATCTGCAAGTATTTGAAAATTTATTTAAATAAAAATGGAGTTGGTTTTATAACTTTTACCTCCATAGGACCAGAGAATGGTTCACATTTTAAAAGTAGCTCAGCCCCACCCGAACTTTTAGGAGATGTTATCTTTTTAGTGAGATAAGTCACTGCGGCAGAGCGAAGGTGAGGATTGAGACGAAGAATTAAATTAGTTGGGGGTAGTGGGAGTCCTTTGTCTTCTTCGAAAACGGGCAGTTCTCCACCCGCTGGAGCAGTTTGGATGTTGATAAGGTCAGCCGCATCCGGGTCGAAGTCATCATCGTCGGTGTCGATAAGTCCTAAAAGTGGATAACATCGATGAAGTTATGAATGTTAGAAAAATTTTTGGATTTTTTGACAAATTGTGATCTATTGGCTGACCCAAACTGGAGTCTCCTGAAGAATCCGCATCCAATTCTACCTCCAATGAAGATGTTTGGGATTTAGATTGTTTGGATTTGCTCGCCATATTGATTATGTCATGCAATAATTAGCAGAATAGTGTATGCAATGTGAAACTTTCATTTGCCCGAAAAATAGCTCATAGATATTTGGGCGAATATAATTATTACATGCTACGAAAACGTATCTATGACCTTCGTTGGTGACCGTGTTTCATGTAGAGGGTGGTTGACATTGTCCACTCCAAAACATTGATTCAAGGGTGTCATTTTTTCATTCAAATTTTTCAAGAAGTCTTAAAATAAAACTTCATAAAATGTTCTGAATTTTATCAATCATGATCATGAGTCATGCCTGAATGTGAAGTCTACAAAAATAAGACTTTGAATTTGATATCTTTTCTTAGTAAAAACACCTTCCTAAAATTAGACTCCTTTTCATGAGTCATTCTCATTATGGGACAAGCCGTTGTATATTCGTGTAAAAAGGGAGATTTGACACATTGAGTGAGATAAGATAATTCACCCCTTACACAGTACTAATCACAAAAGTAACAGATAAGGAACAATAGGCACATGCTTGTTATGAGTTGTGAAAACAACTTGTTTGTTAATCAACTGTCTGCATTTTAAGCTAACCCTTTAACTTTGATACATGGGTTTTCAGTGCAATTACTTTATCGGTCAGACACAGTCGTGTTCAATTTTTGTTGCAGCAATTTTTTGTTATTATATCTTCCGCAAAATCCTTAAATATTACGATTAGCTGATTTTATAAACTGAAGCATAAGAAAAATATATTAATCAATTAAGCCAAAGTCAAGATGTACGTGTCAAATTCTCATCCAGGAATTAATACAAGTCCACAACCACCAATACAGGTATTTATCAAAAATTCGTCAAACATTTTATTCCAGATACTTCAATACAAATTAATCTTGAATTTATAAAATAGGAAATCCACCCAAAATCCAAAAAGTATTCCGAGAAAATCCCAAAACTTCATTACGACGGAGATGAAAGTGACGCGGAGGATAACGAGGAATTTGGAGATGCCGAATTATATCATCGCCACCAAGCCTTCAGTTTACCGGTAAGAAACAGGACAAAATTTTACAAAAATTATCATCCCACAAAAATTATCATCTCACAAATTTTAGAAACTTAATTTTTACAAATTGTCCAGGATTTATTGGTTAGTTCTTCAATATCCACTTCAACCTACTCACTCCACCAGGAGGAACTGTACGCCGAAGGAAATGCCTTGATGGGTGTGGAACCCTCCGTACCCGGAACCACCCCGCAAAAAAAGAAACGAAGAAAACGGAAATCAGAAAGTGAAATTGAGTCTCCTTCAAAATTGGGTGAGGGTTGGTAGTAGTCATCTAACTATTACAAAGTCCAGAGGTAGTAAGTCTCCAACTTTCCTGGCGTCCACACCCATTCTACACCAACTACAGAGTCAACTCCTTGAAATCCCTTTACTAAGAGCTCACTGGGATTTAGGAAATTCAATTGGTAACAAAAAACGGAGAAAGTTATTTTAGTACTTGGATTAATTATGGCCTTAATTTTGCAGGGAGAAGACGAGGCGTTTGCGGCAGCAATCGAGTTTCATTAAATAATCCAGTCTCATCATCCTCTCTAGATGTTGCACTATTCACATTTTTCTACTACAGTGACCAATTTGATGAGTGGATTCTGGACGACAAGATTGGAAAAGCTTATCCAACACTGGCGTCTAAAGAGGTTCGCACCCTGCTAAGGAAGGAGATCCTTTACTCTCTCCGGAATGCTTATTACTGTCCCTCAGCCTCAGTTGGACGGTTATCCAAGGTTTTGTTTGCGGCGCAATCTCAGCCACAACAATTCGGTAAGACTTTAAGATTAAAAGGATTAAGTAATTAAGAAATAATGGCCAATTGCTGATTTTATACCTTGCAGAAATCTCTCGATTCTTCTCCTACTTCTTGGAGAAAGTTTTGACCCTTCCAGAAACCACACATTACACAAATGGCTCCTCCAAGTTGATCCATATCCTTCAAAGTCCAACACCGGGACAAAATCATGTCCCACTATCAGTCCAACAACTTTTCCAACAAAGTTTAGGAGATTTGAAGCTGTTATCTGTGCCATACCCAGGGCTCTTTCTAGCCGTTAAGGATCCTCTCGCTGTTCCGCATCCAATGATTTTACCCAATTTACAACTCGACCTGAGTCGCACCCTTATCCAATTATCGGATGATAATGACACCGAGGATGGCTTTGCAGAGCTGTTTAAGGCTCAGAAAGGTGCCACCCCGAAAAATTGGGACAAGACAGAAGGTAATTTTGGCACAGATTTTACTTGTATACTAAAATTGTAAAAATATTAAAATCTGTGGCTCTAATCTTTCAGACCCTCAATTTTGCAAATGCTTCCGCTCCTTGTGTAAAGTGGTTTACACTTATCTGGAAAATCTTGTCGAACATTTACCCACCTACGGAGTTGAAAACTGTTCTAATTTCAATCAATCCCTCATTACGGTTGATGACTCGAATGACGACGCTTGGTCGGTGACAGCCACCAGTGACCGTGCTAATGGACAGTTTCCCATCAATGGTGGGGACGACTTGGAAAAATCCTTGAAGATAAAGACTAAAAAACCTAAGGGGAAATTGAACCTTGCTCTGGATCTCATGGCTGTCATTTGTCTCGAACAACGGGAAACTTATGGCTACTCTGCTTTTGTCCGCTGTGGTCAGAATCCGAGACGTGGATGGGCTCCATGGGTCCATTTTACGCCGTGTGACCAAGGTGCACCAGTGGTACGTGAAAAATTTAGATAATTTGCAAAGTTTGTAAATTACTTTATTCACGATATTTTAGGTGACACGAGTCGAAGATCTCGGAAAATGGCTGCATCGTTTAGAAAAACGACCAGAAAAAATGAAAACCCGATTGAACGCCATGCCGCCTGACATACACAACATCCTGTCAAACTCCACATTCTTTATTTATACTCCGAAACCGGATTATGAAAGCCAAAACACGTTATTTTCATATGTTAATGAATGTTAACCATAGATAGATGGATAGTTAAGCTATGAATAATTAAGTATCTAAATTAAAGTTCTTTAGAGTGAAATATTTTACATTTGTATTGTTTTATTACCATATTTGTGGACATCAGTTTACAGAATGACATAAAAATATTGTTCAAGTGACCAGTGGAAGACTTCGATATTGAAGCCAATCCAGTAAAATTTCCTTTGGAGCATTGAAAAAGTTTTCTAAGAGAAACTGGAAATCAATTAAAAAGAGTCCGATTTACAATTCAATTTTTAAAACCATTAAAACTAACAAGATTATCTAACCTGAATTGCCGTTTGCCAATCCCGATTTCCCAACTCCGTCGTGGGAAGGGACACGATAAGCAAGGCGAATCTCGAAATCAACTGCGGCTTACTTTTAAGATCAATGTCGCAAAACTTGAAAAGTTTCTCGAGAGCTTGTTGGCATCCTGCAAGAAACCATAAATGACATATAAATATTTGTTCAAGAATTATGCAATCATTTGACAAATACCATTATGTCTTATCGCTCCAATGGAACTGCATTCCTCCTTAAGTTTACGATACCACATGGCTTGTCGTCTAATTCCACCGGTTTCATTTCGCTTAATAAGATTTCCTTCTTCGTCATCTTCATCCCCAGAAACTTTCATGGCTCCTCGCATCATACCGATACACCATTCGTAAATGGGATCGGGATAAATTGCTGGAAAATTAGGCGAATAATTATTAAAACCAGGAATTGTTAAAACCTGGTATTTACAACTTTAACGCATTACCTGGTAGCTTGTTCTTGTATCGCCGAACCGTGTCAAATTCCTTTTGCCAAATTTCATTCTCGGTATGATTCCGAACCTTTTTTTCTACCCCTCGAAATTGTCGCTTCATGTCAAACATCATGTTGAATGTTTGTTTTTCCGTGGTTCGGACTCCAGCGAGTTTGTAAAGGCGTCGAACGGGTGTGCCAGGGACATCATCCATGTGAGGCATGGTTGAGAGCAGGTTTCGTTTGGACAGTTCTTCGGATCCGACTCTGTAAAAAAGAGTGTAAAAAGATTAGTAGAAATTTAATGATGTAGGCAATAAGTTTCTGTTTCATACCGACGAGGAGAGCCTGCAAAGGGAAACGTGGGCGTTGGGATGTCGTCAGAATCCGGCCAACGCCGACTGGTTGGCAGCATTTCTCTTTTACGGATTGCCATTTCCACAACTTCCTCTGCATCGGCTTCCGTTAAATTGGCCGGATCTTTGGTAAGAACGCTAAAAATTAGAAGTAAAATTAATAAAAATAGACGAAAGGTTGTTAATTAGGATTAATTAAAAACAGGGCTTCAGAACTACTTTTGGTCTTTTGACGCGAATTTCGTCACATAATCCTCGACATGGATGTGGTGCCAGACAGGAGCTTTCGGCCTTTGGCGACGTTCAAATAGTCGACCGTACCTAAATCAAGAAATTAATATTAGGAAACTAAAACTTGGCTAGATTTCTGATTCAACTAACGTCGCCGCATTTCTCGCCAAGCGCTGTGCCGCGTGGTCCGGAGTTTCTGCGAGGGACTTAATTTTTGCTACGGCGCTCAATTGTTTATGCTTTGCTGCCATCTTTTCCTGCATGGAGTGAACTCTTTTTATTTCTTCCAGGATTCGGTGGCTTGATCTGGACGAAGTTTAAGAAAAATTAGAAATATTCAATAGTTTAACTTTTGTTGGTTGCTTTACCTGAACTTCCTTGGCTTGATAATATCAATAGCATGAATATGAAATGGATCTAGTTCGGACATAGTTTCCCGTAAAGATTTTGGTTTTATGTCCTCCTCCTCTTCATCATGTTGCATGGAGGCTCGGATAGCATTTTCCATCTCGATACAATTCTCATCGTCCGAAAATTCGGCTTCCGTAAGTTCCTCCATTCCAGGACTGAATACAATAATGAACAATAATGTTATCGTGGACGAATCTTATCATGTTTTCATGTCAAATCATACAACGTACAGTTTGCTCTTGGAAGAAGCAGCCGTCATTGCAGAGGGAGTTTGGCCTCGACGTTTGACGACAACCCCACTTTTCACGGGTGCCGGAGCTGGAGCGGGTTTCTTCGGTTCTGGACTATAATCTCGAAGTTGCATCACGACTTGATTGGGAAGTGGAAGCTTATAGAAGTAAAAAAAAAGCAAAGTAATCTTATTTAAATAATCTTAGTCATCTCATTACTTATTTTCCGACTTACATTTGACTTCAACTGCTTTATTTTAATGTTGAGCATGGACTTGATCAAGTCATAAATGGCCAGAATCATGTACTCCATTTGAAGCATTTCTCTCTGGTACTTTCTACATTGACAAGGAATGAATTCAGAGGATAACACGCTTCACGAAGATAACCCAAGTTATTACCTGCCATCCAACAGAGATTCCCTCCGCTCATTTGTAGCCGGTCCGGCAGAATCCGTTCGACTGTCATCTTCATCATCCTCCCCATCTTCTCCAGCATTTGACGATTTCGGTCGTTTACTTCCATCTTTAAAACCAACTGTTCCACCTTTTTTCGTACCAGCCTTAACACTGCCACCACCCCCACATCCGAGCCAACCCCCAATTTTTGGTTGGTCTGGAGCAGTGAGGTCCATTGGTTCCTCATCATTTGCTAGATTTGCAATATCTATCATCACGTTCTTATGTGCGGTGGTGACATCACTGGCCTCAGTTTCGGAAGGAGTCGCAGCAACATGGAAGTTGGCACTGTCACCTTTGTCATCTCGGCCATATTGCCAGTTCTCAAGTACCCTGGCGTACCAGTGGTTGCCTTTGCACACTGTGGGTCCATTAAAAAGTAATCAGTTAGTTGGTGGTAAATGATTTTAAGGAGTTAAGTCAAATCGTTCTCACATTGTCGAAATCTTTCTCCAACTCTTAGACACTCGTCCAACTCATTCATACCACCGGGATCCTTGAACAATTTTCCACGAGAAAAATTTGGGCGTCGTGACTTATTGTGGGGAGGTCTTGGGAGGAATGCGTCTCTTTTCTACAGGTGAAAATTGTGAGAAAATGTAAATAAGTGGAGAAAGTTGCTGGAGAAAGTTTGGTCCAAACTTTGGAACTTTACCCGTTTGAGCTCTTCCTTGAAAGCTTTCATTTTCAGCCATCTTGCAGCCTAAAGAATAAATTGTGTCAATTTTTAGACTATGAAATTCAGAAATTTTGAATGAATCCCGTACCGAAATTTTAAGGTCAGGTGGCAAATTATGAAACACAAGCATAGCCGTGTCCACCTCGACATTGCTGTAGATGGAAGGATAATTTGCATCATATCCACAAAAGAAACCTCGTTGTTTCGAAGTTTCTCCACGTTTCTCTATAAGTTCCTCACGTTCTTGTTGGAGTTCTTCGTAATTGTCGGGATGTCTTGTGTGGACAGCTTCAGTGGTTCTGCAAAAAACGGTAAAAACTGCACTACCGAAGGGGATACATTGTCAATTTATACCACTTAAAGAATGTCATACCTGAAAACCAAATCCCTTTCCGGCTGCCGACTATCCACCTTTATTCTCCAACTCTTTTTCATATATTTGATCAGTTTATGAATCATTTTCTCTCTTCGAAGTTCCTCAATCTCTTCCGGTTCTCGAACCTTGGGCATGGTAAAGACAAGTTTGCTACTGCGACGGATAAGGTCATCCTTGTCACGATTTCCGACACCTGGAAGAACAGAAGAAGCTGTGTCAAACGCCCAAGTGTTTGATTCTTCATGATAAGGACCTTATCTTACCCAAACGAGGTGGAGCCTTGTACCTGGAATCGCTCACATATCTTGATTCTTTATCCGGAATACATTTCCGAACCATGGGCTTCATCGCTTTTTGAAGCCTTATTTCCCTCGGTGTAGGAGGCGCAATTATCCTTGGTATACATTCTGGAATGACGGGTAGAACTGTGGTTGCGGCGACGAATGTGTCATCCGGATTTTGCCCGGGTGGAGCATCCTTCAACTCGGGGTCAGTTTTTTGCTCTTTTTTAGCTGAATCCTCATCCCCACTGCTTCGGGGTGGTGAGAGGATGACCTCGAGTGGTGGAGGAGTTTTGACAGAGTCTCCCATTCTGGTAAGGGTGGGGTCGCTTAATGTAAAAAGTGAGGTTTTACAAAAAATGAGCAAAAAATCTTCCACTAAAAGCGAGTGAGTTGACTTGGCGAAATTCAAGTAGATGTCGAATTACTAACGGCGACAAATAATTTGCTTCGACGACTTTGACGCGCTCCTTAGAGGACAAGGCTCTGAATTTGTAACATGTTGGATTCTACATGATGGCATTAATTTCATTATTTATACCAAAATAAAACGAAGAATTAGCTTTACTTTGCTGTAATGTATACGCTTTGCTGTAACGTATACGCTTTAAAATGAAATGAATAAAATGATGCAAAATAAATATCTTCAGTGCCAAAATCATTTTACGGAATGATGTCAATTGGAATGTTTATGTTAGATCATTTCCTTTGTATACAAACATGGAAAGTTGTTTGAGACCTATTTGTGACGATATGTCAAGGATCGATAACTTGAGAATTGATTTTTGTCATACAAT
>JAAXNX010002269.1:0-14035 GCA_036491905.1 Folsomia manolachei
GGGAAACAGCAAGAATCTTGGGAAGCATTGTTCAAGTCAGAAATTTCTGGAGGAAGGAAAAGATTCCAACTAAGTAGAAGTGGAGAAGGATACAGTTTTTTATATGGGATGTGTTTTTCTTGGTTTTTACTTTCTTTTCTAAATGGGAGTTGTTTCTTGAGCTCAATTGAAGATTGTTGTAGTTTGGATTGGTCAAGAGAATGAGATGAAGTTGAGAGAGGAAAAATAATAAGAAACTAAAATGAAAAAAATGGTTGTAAAAAAATGGTTGTTAAGAATTTGATTCATATTTTGTAGTACTTTGTCACTATTCCGTTAATTATGGAGTTTAATAATAAATCAATAATTGATAGATCCAATCTTTATTCCTGAACAAGTTGAAATAATTTTACGTCATGCTAATTATCATCTTTTTTAATTACAGGTAAGCCAAAATTTCACTTTTAAAAAGAAAGTCGTCCCGGATCGTGTGAAGGAGTGTTCAGGTTTTTTTTATCTCCAGTATTATTTCAGGATGCTCAATTTATCATAGCATGTAGCTTAAAATGTTCCATTGTTTCCATTTCAATTTGCATGCCATCATTTTTCGCAAATTCACCCTTTTTAGATTGAATTGATCCATTTTCTTGCCACATCCATTCATATTATACTTCTTTCCTCAGAGGGCATCTGGTCTGGAGTTGGTTGGGTTCTGTTTTATTTTGTTTTATTTTCTCCTACCCATGTATCTGGGTCTATTTGGAGATATTGATGGTTTTTGGTGAAAGTCAAGCCATTGGCTTGAAGCCACAGCAAAACTAACCAAACTTTTTTTGGTCATACTTGACTTTGTATCAGGATCTGGATGGTCATTCCCAGTTATTGGTTGCCTTTGTTTTTTTTAGTGGAGAAAGTAGAAAAAGTTTGGCGATTTTAACTCCACCAGAAAACAAGTAAAGTGTGGAATTAGCTCGAGTTTAGTTTTACGGATGACTGGTCAATTTTGTATATTGGCTTTGGGATTTATTTCTTTCTCTCTTAAAGGAAAATATATGGTTTGGTTGGAAGGCAGTCTCTCCAGGGAAAGTTAAGTTGGTCTGGTGTGGTCAATTGGAAATCCCAATTTTATTTTGGATTCTACCAAACAATTTGGGAGAGACTGACCTAAATGACCTTTCATAAATCAGGGGAAGGGAGAGGAAATAAAATAAAATTCATGGCCAAGAATATACGAGCTCTGGGCAGAAATATGTTTTTAGGAAATCCCAATTTTATTTTGGATCCTACCAAACAATTTGGGAGAGACTGACCTAAATGACCTTTCATAAATCAGGGGAAGGGAGAGGAAATAAAATAAAATTCATGGCCAAGAATATACGAGCTCTGGGCAGAAATATGTTCTTTAAAAGAATTTTTTTTTAGTTTACGCATAAAAAATAATAAAGCTTTGTTTTGTTAGAAGCAGTCTCGCTTTTTAAGAAATTAAGAAACTAAGTTTTGTACGGGATGATGCTAAATAATTGACTTTTTTACCGCAAGTAAGCAAAATAGAGAGATTGTCGTGTGCCAAAAATTTTAGAATCAATCCAACTATTTGTAGAATAGTACACGACGTACTACCCTGTCCAAGATATGATAGGAATGATATATGATATCAAAACAAGACCGACTTCCTTCCGTCTTGTGTGCAATTGGCAAATTTTGCAATTCTTAAAGTGGTTCCATACTAGTAACTACATTACATTTGTAGTGAATCATTTCCAACTAGTAGGATGCCAGTCTCAATTGAATTTCGACATGATTTGTACGATGGACGACTTGGGTCTAGATAATCTTCTTTTTGACTAATGCATAATGGGTTATGAGTTACTTCTCAGTTTAAAAAGCCAGCTAAAATTAGCCTTTTTATCTTTGGTGGCTCCATTTCTTCATCTTTTACCACACTTTGGGACTTGCTCGGATTTTGTATTCATACCCAAGATACAAGGGAAACCCGGTTTTTTATAGTTGGCTACTAGAGAGTCGGGCACTTTTTAAATTTTTTCGGTACGATTCCACCATCAGATTGAGATACATTTGGAAAGGACTTCGTATAGAAGTTGGAAGAGATATCCTCACATAAATAAAGAGTTAAGCAAGTCCCACCCAAAACCATTTGTGCCTTATTTACGAGAATGCCGATAAATTTAACTGTGTTTGTAAATGGAGGAGGAATGCTTTGATGTTCTACGCAAAACTTTACATTTACAGCAAGGATAGGAAACTAATGCGAGGATAGTAAGGATTGTGTGATTTTTTGAGGTTTACGGAAGAAATGTGAAGAATTTGCGGTTTTTTGGGAATGTTGCAAATGTGAGACATTTTTAAAACACTGGATTTATTGGTGATTGACTTGTATGTCGTATTAGCAAATTTGCAAAATATTTGCATTCAGTTAGTAATAGATACATTAATTGTCAATTCCGGTCTTGTTATCTCAAATTTTGTATTTAATCGCAACATAATTTCAATTCATTCTTAAAATAAAAACAGTTTGATTCCTAAACTCAACAGTTGCAAATGTGAGACATTTTTAAAACACTGGATTTATTGGTGATTGACTTGTATGTCGTATTAGCAAATTTGCAAAATATTTGCATTCAGTTAGTAATAGATACGTATGTCAATTCCGGTCTTTTTATCTCAAATTTTGTATTTAATCGCAACATAATTTAAATTCATTCTTAAAATAAAAACAGTTTGATTCCTAAACTCAACCCTAAAAAACTGAGCATACAAAAAAAGTGTTAGAAACTCAGCAAAGAAGAAGAAAGACAAATAAATAAAACTTTTCTAGCCCCCTCCTCCCCTTACAGCCGTCATTCTCATCTCCATCTTAGATTCAGTTTGGCTCTCAAAATCCATTGTATTCTCCTTGTAATGTGCTGTGGGCTGTTTTCTTCTTGTGAACTGATTCCTCTAAACTCTTTCCAACTTTTTTGTTTGGTTTACAGTCTACAGTTGAGTTTACGTTGTTTTCAACTCTTGACTTGTGTATATGTGTTTAAGTCTTGTAAATTAGATGAGAATTTGAAAAGGATAAATCTTGCGAGGAGAAGATGGCTTGTTTATAAAATGGAATAAATAAAAATTTGGCTGGGAAAACGCTTGTTTTTTTGGAACAATGGTAAGAGAGCGAGTATTGTTTAGCTGGAGATTTATCCACATAATTTCTTGATGAAGAGTAATGGAGTAATCGTGTCATTATCGTGATGATAATGGTGGAGTTGATGGGAATCTTGTAATAAATAAATAATTTGGAAAATGTAGCAAAGCTTGTTCCGTAAAGATGTGTCGGGTTAAATGGGAATTGGTTGGGTAAAGGAAATGGGATGGAGGGAGTCCCTTGGGAGTGGGAAAGAACAACCAGGAACAAGAGACCCGATCCCAGGGATTTATGTTCATGTTCATGTTCTGGAGCCTTGTCTTGGAGAAAGTGGTTACACTTGGCACTTACTTGGAACAAGGAAATTGTGGATTTAGAGAAATGGGAGGAATTTAGAGGAGACTAGGGAGATTTTAAGGAACTTAAATTTTGAAGATCACTAAGAGCAATTTTTAGCAAGTTTAAAATATTGTGTAAAAATCAACTCTACTGGAATTTATGGCAGTTATTTTCCTTTGGAATAAAATGCCAAAAATTCTTTTCGTATTTGAATAGATTGGCCTTCTATGGAAAGGCATCCATTCTCTGCTTTCTCCGGATTCCATTATTATTCCAAGATTTGTGGAGGTGGAAGTGGAACTGAGTGTGGATTTGCTATAAAGATCACAACGATTTGTCCCCTTTTCCCAAGGGGTTGCTAGTAATACCCGGTTGAACCAATACCCGGGTTAAATCATGTCCCGCTATATTTCTAACTTTCACTCATGCCTCACTGAGCTGTAATTCGGGATGTGTGTTGTTACTTTAGCCACAATTTTATTTTTCAGACTCCAACGGGGGTCGGGTAAGGTTGCATGACGGTTTGGAGCTCTTTTGTTGGTTGACTTGACTTCACTAAAATGGGTTCAAGTAGGTAGAGGTTGGGGTTGAGCAAGTTTTTTTTATCACAATACAACGGAGAAGAATAGATGTATCGAGGAAGCTTGTTGGGAGCTTTTTCTGGAGAAAGTCGGCTGAAGGACAAACTTGACTTTGGCCAATCCAGGCATAGGTAGCTTAGATATTTTCGCATTCCATTAATTAATTAGCTAACTTTAAGTCGAGAATTATTTCGTTGTACAAGTCAAAGTTATTTAGGAGCAGTAACTCCTCTCCCTAAAATAGTTGGTGAGGGAGATAGAAGCAATGATAAGTTCCGTAGAAGAGGAGAAACGCCTAATTTGGTGAAAGCTGTAAACGACACTTGACTTGACTCGGACTAATTTCCTAACAACTTGCTTATGTGTCAGGAACCAACGTTGGTTGGAAGGTTTATCCATCCGAGAGGGTCTTGTTCACTTTAATGTATTGAATTGGAATTGGATTGGACGAGAGGAAGCCTAATTTAGGGCTGGATGGGTGAACATGGACATTGAACAGTGGAGAACAATAGTTGGAGATCACTAAATTTATTGGGTTAGCTTCCACCATGCTTTTTTAATGGAGAAAGTAAATCTAGAACTAATTTGGGTTGAGATGAAGTGAAATAAGTTAATGGAATAGGCGAACAGGACAATTTCGAATGGAAAAGACTTTAATTGACTCCATGTTTTATTGGGGGCTAGTCTAGTTAGTGAATTTACAAGATAAGGAATGATTTCGATAAAAGAAAGTAATTAATTGGAGCATAATCCGGGAGTGGGGCGGATTGAGACGCTTTCTCCGCAGGGTTTTAGTAACTTTGGGCTTATTTAGGGCACAAATTATGGGATTATTAGGTAATTATTTGTGTTTAGTGGCAAGAATTCTTAATAATTATGTATATTTTGTGTCCTGACCTAATTTTGGCCCAAAATTTTAGGCATAGTTAAGCCCGACTTATCCACTAACGCTCCTGTTTTATGTCTGTTGTTAAATTTAACATTACTTGTTGACAAATTAACCATTCTAAATTTATACATGGTTCCTTATCACAAAGTGTAATCTTGTCTTGGTTGGTTTGGTATTTGTAAACTTAATTCAAGACGGTATACTCGAAGACTCTGCAATTTACTGATTTGTAGGCATTTTAATTTTAATTTGGTTACAAGTTAGAGAAGGTTTTGGTGCAGTAAATAAATTTGGCATCTAATTTGGCTCTCGGTTAGCTTGTGAAGCGTCTCTTGGTTTGAGATGTTCAATAAATTTTGGAGAAAATGCATCCAACAAGGAACCACATTCAGGATTCGTAGTGAATCACTTGAAGTGAATTACTTGAAGTGAATCACTTGGTTTTTGTGGCTGGGCTGGGCTGGATCTGTATTTTGAAGCTGCTGTGATGTTTCTTAATGAATGAGAAATGCATTGTGTGGTGTAACGTGTCATTAACTAATTTGCTCGGGTGATGTGAATGTGACGCAGAGGGCAGTTTGCCAAAATATTTGGGTAAGGGATGTAAGAGAAGAAAGGGTTAGGTTACTAGTTGATTTTGGGAGATAAGTAGTTTATTCTAGCTCCAGGAGAGTTGGGCTTGCTTAGCTTATCACCTTGTAGGAATGGATGGATAAGTGAAATTTGAAGGATATTTTGTAAGGAGAGTGGATTTTTTAGGATCTTGAAATTATGCTCTACTTTGTTTTGTCTGTAAGAGTTGGTTAAAAGGTTGTGATGGGACGACATGAGCAAGGCGACGCCGGGCGATTGGGTGACGACAGAACTAATTGAGAAAACATGTCCCATTGGCATTGTCAGGAGTAGGTTAACTCTTGTCAAGTAATAAATACGGGGTTTGGCTAAGTTCTGGAGAAACTTTACACCAAATTGAAAAGAACTCTAATTTATACAAATATATTGTTTTTAAAAGATGGGATTCTTTTGAAGAAGTGACCAACTGTCGAATACAAATATGTCCACGTACCAGTTGTCACACAATACAACAGTTGGTCATACATGGCTTGTATTACATTTCAAGTGGTTTCCAAAGACTCCCACTTCCGGGGGTTTTATTCGGTAAAGATTGGAATAGCTTGCCTAAGACAAGGTCGGTTTGGCACGTGTTCTTTAGAAATTTAACAATTTTTTCATTGAAGATTTGAGTATCTAGCAGTTCTCAAAATGTTCTGGATGCCATAAAATTATTGTGCCACGTTTTCCTCCGAGATTTTCAATCAAATTGTTCAATTGTAGATGTGTTCTTTTGTAAAGTTGTAAAAAACAATGTTCCCTACATGAACCTGGAAGGATTATCAGGCTTTGTTTCCCCGAGTAAGTAAACAAACCTAGAAAATTTGACTTAGCCCCAAAAATTCTGTTCTAGAACTCTGTCCGTGTAAGTTGCGGATGTTTATTTTGTATGAAATGCAATAAACGAATGAAATCTAATCCTTCTGTTCTTTTTCTGTCCTGTTCTCGAAAACTCTGCAGGGTTCAAGAATAACAAGGAAATCATATCGCTTACTAAATTTACTTTTGTTGAATGAGTTAAAGAAAAATGACTGCTCGGAAAAAATCATTTTGTTCAAATCCATAAAACAAGAAATAAATCTTTGCCTGCAATAACGTAAAGAATTGGAAATTGTAGCAGTTTCAAAATTGAGTAAATTTTTAGAAAAAAAGTTTGAGTTTTTTTGGGTAGCCATTAATTATTCTGAAGTAAGCCAGTGTCTCAAATCTGGACAAGAAATTGAGGAAGGTCTTGTTCCAGGCTGGTGCAAGATTTTCTAAGACATGTCGAAATTTGGTATTTAAACTGGGTTGAGAGTTGACCATGTTCCACCGGATGGTGTCAAGTTACCTTAGCTCAAGTAACCTCACCAAAGGAAGGGTAAGGCACAAATAATAAAGAGACCCTTTACACTAGGATTGTACTTCTCATTTCACAACGCGAATGCTAAGCAAGCAATTAAGTAAGATTCCAGAGATTTGGGAGAGTTTCAGTTGAACATGGTTAAGTCGAGGAGGGTGAAGTTTTTGGAGTTTGGAAGGTTTGTAGATATTTTAAATTAAGTCGAAATGAAAATATAATTATTTAATCTTAAACAAGATGTCGGAACGAATATAGGAATGAGAGAGGTTGTGAAATACAATAATTATTGTAAGAAAGCAACATCTTTTTTTGTTAGGCAAAAATTAAGCAAGTCATTTATGTAAGAGTAGTCGAAATAACTTAGTTTTTAGGAGATGGGAACAGAATAATTTTATTTTAGTGAAAATTCACTCACCCAATTTAGAAAAGCATGAAGTAGTTTAGTACAAAAAAAGGGAGACAGGAAATATGGATCTTACGTAATGGGAGTTAATGACAGGATTTTTCTGTAATTTAAGCCAGTACTTGGCTTTCTGGAAGTAAAAGGGCTCAAGGGATTTATTGTCCTTTTTCTGGGCAAGGGTAGAAAAGGCTAGAAATATTTTAAATAAGGTTCAAAAATGAAGTTTCGAAAAAAAAAACTTGAAATTTTATTTTTGTGTGTAATATTGTCACCAATAAAGAATTGTGGTACATTGTCCAATAAGTAGTATACACAGATAAACTCTTCCTCACCTAGGAATTTTAATTGTTTTTTAACTCGGTTATAAGGAATTTACAATCCAAGCTCAGATTTTAATTTTCTGATAAGAAAATGTAATCTAAATCCAATTCCCATTCGGTGATGAACTCCTTTCTCCCAGAATTATGCAGAGAATTTATTATTTTCCTGGTGACATTATTACACACGTATTTTAACCAGATAAGATAACGGGCGTAATGGTGACAATGTCTTGATTTGGTGCAATTATAAAATGTGTGAATATCTAAATTTGCAATAAAATAATAAGCACATTTTTTTGCACATGTGGCTCTTGATTCTGGTGAGACCAAAACAAGTTCAGGAAACTGCAGGTTGGTGCATGAATCACCCAATTATTTAGGGAGGACCATATGCCCTGCATTGCGGCGTGTGGCGCAAGTTATGGTGAATGAATGGGGTGCAGGTGTACAGCCAGGCGTCTGCTTTCCGTGGTTGTGTTCTCTGCTGACCAGATTTTTCGACACGTGTCGCGTTTTGTGGGATTGGATTGCATAACATTCTCAAAATAATGTGAGCATCTTTTCCATACTATACCTATATTAAAAAGTATCCCTAATTATTGGCAAATGTCGTCAAATCCGTCGAATTTGCAGACTCACCTGGCCCTAAATAACACGATCTCGATTCGCCCAGACTTTCACCAGACGCCAAACTTAGGTGTCTGCCAATTATACGACTTTTATCCATACCCAATTCTTCTGGAATGCAGAACCGAACCAATCCCAGTAACAAGTTAATCAATTCCTTGCAGCTAAGGCATATATTTGTAACAGACCTTGATACTGATCTGGGGCAATATTTTTAAGCAAACACAAGTGTGTGAGACATCCTTGGAGTGGAAGCAGGAGGTGCAACTAATAAAGCAAAAGGTGTAAAGTGCCCATGACCAGATGGGGTCGGCATAAGTTGGTGTATGTTGTTCCATTTTGCATCATGTGCACTTTGGTTGCATCCACGATGTGGCCTAGTAAAGGAATTGATGGTCAAATGAAAGGAACATGTGCAACCTGGGCGTTTACGCAACGCCAAGCCACGCCACGCATTTTGCCATATGCTAGAGCGGCTGGAGATGACAGGGATATAGAACAGACCAGATTTTAGTAGGAGGATTGTATAAAAGGAATGTTTTAAAAAATTTTGCAAGCTACAGCAATCCAAGAATCTAAGCTAAATTAAGTAATTGCAAATTTCTCAATAGTTCTTAAAGACGCCGTCCTGTGTGAGATCGTAAAAATTAAAAATTTAACACTCTGCATTTTGCCCTTGATTGAAAAAACTCGTAAAATCATACTTAATCAAAGTTGACTGCTAATAATGATCAACTTAGTGAGAGTGGAGTCAACTGAATTTTTTATGAAATGGAACTGATGACGCCATTGGCGTCGCTACGCCGTGTGATGATTAGAATGGGGTGTCTAAATGATGAGATGATTCCCTAAAGAAAGAAATTCGAGTTGTAAGTGATTCCGGCGATTAAGAGAGATATAAAAGAGATAAAACTTGGTTTTTGTGACTTTTTTACACACACCCTGGGACCTAGGGGGTGAAGTGTGAAGTCCTTCAATTTATGTAGTAGTCAACTCACTTTAAAAAACTTGTTTAAATTGGGATTACATAAACTAAGCTGGAAAGAAAGCTACATGATTTCTGACACGGGAAGGAAATGTTTCTGAGAAATTTGCTATTCTAATATATTCCCAAGTAGGGTTTGTACTATTTTCTTTTTCATCCCGATCTCCGGGTAACTTTCTTTCCCTTCTCCGAATCGGGGTTGGAGGAGGTTCTCCCATTAAAAAATTTAATAACAGAGCCTTTCTCGCAATTTGTCAAGATTTATGAAGGGCAACCGTTGGGTTATGGCCTATTATGGAGATAGCATTGAAATGGATGGGCAACTTTTTACTGTTACTACTATTACCCTCGGAGAGTAACCCTACCCATTGTCATCCAACCGGGTAGTAGGAAACCAACCTAGTGCCGAGGACAATATGGAAAATGGAGTATGAGCAATTTAAAATGGAGACAAGACAAGTAACTACTGACTCAACTTTTTACTGGAGAAAGTAAAGTTGTAGAAACTTAGACTTCTGCTTTCTTTCCTTTTTATTGCGGAGCTGGTTCTTATGGAGGAGAAGTGTTGACTAAATTTCGGAAATTTTATAAAGTTTGACTTTTACTTTGCATGAAATTTGAGCCTTATTGCGAGAGATGCAGTTACACTTTAGGTTTGGAGTATTAAGTGAAGAATCATGCATTCATATGTGTTTCTGGGGAAGGATGAATTTTTAGAAGTGAATGTTTCCGAAGTGAGGAAGTCCTGGGAATGATGTTTCTTTCCGGATTTTGGAACTCTGGAAGCACTGGAGAGTCCAGAGAAAGGAAAATGAGTTAGGGGACTGAATGGATGGATGACTGGAGATGGAGAAGCAAAGCCAATTTTGCGAATTGATATTGTCCAGGTTATAATAAAGAGGAAAGAGGGATGAAATGAGCAGTGTTAGAATGAGGGAGCATTAATAAATCGGGGAAAAGTGGTTATTTTAGAAATATCCGAACCGGGTAAAATCAAGAGTTACTTGTAAATGTAAGTGTTTAGCGATGTAAATGGGATTTAGAGTTGTAGAAAAATTGGATACTACTATAGGTTAGTCGCAAATCAAATCTTAACAGTTTTAAAATTTGTTAAAATTTAAGATTTAGTTCCTTGATATCACGTAAAGAAAAGTTTCGTCATTGGTTATGCACCAATATTTTGCTTAACCACGAGAATTCTGGACACTCTCCTCTGACAAAGGGGAGATTTTAAGCTGGTGAAGTGTGTAATGCGTCCTAATAAGATATAATGTGATGTAAAATGAGTCCTGGCTGCTTTCTCCCTCTCCCAAATTGTATCTGTTTGTTACTCCACTTTGTATGGGGATGATGATGATTTGGTAACTTGGATCTCAGAGAGAGATCGTAAATCGAGAATCGTAAATCGTCCAAATTTATTCGACTGTTTGTGTGAAAGGGAGAAATTCCCTTTTGGCTTGGTAAACCCGGTGGAGTGTGAAATGTTCCGGATTTCGGGGATGGGATTATTTTATTTTGTTGGAGAGTTTGAGACTTGGGATTTGTCAAGCTTTAGCGGAAGGAATATAGAGAAAAGTTGAGTTGATATGAGTTGGCATTTATTATCAGATCAGTGTCAAAAGGGAATGAAATTCAATTGAATTGTGGTGGTGGTTGGATAGACTATATTTGAGGATAGAAGGAATATAGAGAAAAGTTGAGTTGATATGAGTTGGCATTTATTATCAGATCAGTGTCAAAAGGGAATGAAATTCAATTGAATTGTGGTGGTGGTTGGATGGACTATATTTGAGGATATAGAAGTGAATTGAAGAGTAGAGTATGTTTTTTAAAAAGGGATAAGGTTTGAATGAGGAGATGTTCAAGTTTGTCCAGATTTTTAAGAGAATTGAATGAAATGTGATTAAGGAGATATCGTAATTTTTGAGTTGTTGGGAAATTAAATACGACAAGTTAATTTCATTTGGGAGTTTTTATAAGATGATTAAGAATTAGGTAAAGTGTTCCAAATATTAACATAGTGAAAACCAACTATATTCCAAAATATGTGGGAATAAAATATTCAACGAATGTTTGTTACGGTGAAAGATGTCCCAAGATTAAAATTTTGGAGAGATGAAACATTTCACGAGAATTGCTCATTATGGCCAACCAAACTTCAAAAGTTAGTCATGGATGGCTAACTATATTTAGGAGATGATGATAACTCGTTTCATTCATCGGTTGAAATGTCTTAATTTCTTCCTCCTTCCATAAAATGTCATCACCAAACCAATGCAGAGATGGAATTCATAACTGTGGGTCGGATTGGAACACTTGGTCGGACATTAACTAACTTGTGAGCTAGAATTAGACTTTATGGGTCTCATTAAAATTTTAAATGTGGAGTTTAGTACTTGGTTTCAGAGACTTAATTGAAATGGTGATTATCCTCATTAAAAGTGGGAGTAAATAGATTTGTAAAAAAAGTGTCATTAGGCAACGATAACCACAGTCATCCACAACATCTAATAAACATTTACGAGTTTACATATTTCTTAAACATCTTATCGGCAGCATTCCTTTACATGAATACAATTAAGTCCCGTTGCTCCATTTTTTTTGCTTTGGTCATTTCCAGGAATCTCATGACCAAACTTCTTTATTTTATCCGTACACGTGTGACATCCAATTAAGGCTCAGCAGGAGAACAACGGTGTACATATCCGGTACTTTGTGAATTGTTCCGTTAGTTAGTATGTAATCCCGTCCTTTTTGTGGTTTGGTTGGATAACCAAGTTGACATTGACATGGCTAGCGGTGACATTGACATTGGGTTCTAGAAGGAGTTCTCCAGGAGAAAGTAAAGCCGTGGCCGTGGGTCTCAAATTACTTTGTCTTCTGAATGAATTGTCCAGAGGAAGTGGGTTAGTTATACAATGACAAGAAGTTGGTGGTTGAGGTGGTTTAAGCAAACATTTACATTTGGATGAGTCCAAGATTTACGAGATTATTAGGATTGTGCAAAGTCCCGTTTTATTTGAGAAAGATGGAAGATGGAAGATCCTGTAATTTAGGGATTTACGGGATTTGGAGTACTCTCATATTTCATGGGGTTCCCTGTAATTTTTAGTAATTGTTTGAGGATAATATAACGTGATCCAATCTGTGGCTAGGATTGTGGTTGGATTTTGTGAATGAAATAAGAATAAGGAGTTCTTGTCCAATTTTTATGTTACTGTAATAGTTTCATTCATGATTTTGTGAAATATTTGTATCTAGTCTGGTTTATATTGTAGCAAGAAATGTAATGGATGGTGGAGTGGGAGGCAATTTAAATCATAAACTTGATGGGAGAGGTGCAGTGGATGTAAGTAGGTGGATTGGTTAGGAAGATAGAAGAGAATACTAGATGGGATAGATTACTTTACAAAAATTAAGGTGGGGTTGTTTTCTTGGTTAAAGAGATAAAAGTGCTCAAACTTGTTTAAATTTTGTTCGAATTTTGAGTTGAGATTTGCAAAGGATAGCAATAATGCTTAAGATGTAAGTTTTTACTACAATTCGCAAAAACTGGAGCGAACTATTTGGTTTAAAATGATTTCTGGCAATTACCGTGAGATTTGCAAAAGATTTTCAAATAGTAATATGTCGATATTGATATGTTTGCAATACTCACGGAGATTTAAGTAAATTACTTAAAGTCTATCCAACTGGTTAGTAGTTGACCACTGTGCAATTATTTTGCTACATGAACTCCGCTAAAACTGACCAACGTCATCATCATTATCTAAACAGTCTTTTGCAAAGATTTCCTCTTATTTATTTGCCATTAGTCTTGACCCTCTCGATCAGATCATCGGATGATCTGATACAGAATCAATACCGGTTTTGTTTATATCGCATGTAATAATTTCTAGAGTCTTCTTAATTACGAGATCCAACCCAGGGAAAAAGAAATTGGTCCCGGTTAGAAATGCTCTATAATTAAAGTGTCAATTTCAATGAAATTGTGGTCAGTTTGGCATGTATTGGTTTAAAGGGATTTGATTGAATCTAGAAGAAACTTGAAGGAAGTCGGCGTGAGAAATGATTCACCAAGTAATTGGGATTGGTTCGAGGTAATGGTCAATTCTGTCCGATGGTCAGGTGGAGGGTGTGACAGGGACAAATTTTTGAATTTCATGCCTCACCAGGCATTCTTGTCCCTTGATTAAAGGACGTCTATTGGCGGAATGATGTTGGTTAAAAAGAAGTTCGTTTAAGTGGACTGAACTGGAACAGAGTTTCTTTTGGGAATAATGGTCAAGTCTCAGCTCACTTGGTTTATCCAGGACATGTAATTTGTAACAAGGAAATGCAATCTCTGGAGGAAACGGATAATGATAACCAATTGGTTATCAGGAAGGATCCAATTGTTCGATAGAAACGCCGAAGTAATTTCAAATGTTACGGTTATAATTCTAGTACGAATAGATAATGGTGCTCCTTGATAAACTGTTTGAAATTCAAACTTAACATGAATGCATCAGATTGTCAGATACAAGGTGAGATAGCCTTAGTGAACTAAATATATTGGCCGAGTTTTGCTTAATGTTGTGTCAAACTTGCCCTCAATTGTCCCTAATTGATTAAGATTGAATCGCAGGTTATTGTGAGACACAATTTCGAATGGTCAAGTACAAAATAGTTGGTGCTGTTCGACGAATTTCTATTGTAAAATATAAAAATAAAGTAATTTGTCTCTTGACAGGAGAATGGTTAAGGTTAAAGTTATAAAGTTTTGAGAAGAATGTCTTTTGGGCAGCCTAGACAGGGTGTCGCCTATTATTCT
>JAAXNX010002270.1:0-14032 GCA_036491905.1 Folsomia manolachei
GAAGACAATTTAATCAATGAGCGAACGTCAAACAAGCCAAAAATAAAAAAAACTAAATAATATCAAAATTGAAGTCTTCATTGTCCGTAAATAACTTTCAGTCAGATCATGGCCACAGTATGTAGCTACATTAAAAAGTTTCAAATCAAAAGGTCTCCTTCACCGTCGTTTAAGCCCCTTTGATGATGTTCACTGTGG
Source organism: Folsomia manolachei (assembly GCA_036491905.1). Classification (NCBI taxonomy): domain Eukaryota; kingdom Metazoa; phylum Arthropoda; class Collembola; order Entomobryomorpha; family Isotomidae; genus Folsomia; species Folsomia manolachei. Next base: position 199 of record JAAXNX010002270.1, read on the forward strand.
CAAGGTATGTATGGACTTTTAAAGAACTTAAACTGAATCTCGACTGAACTAAAAATAATATGTTTCAAATACTATCTTGTTAACCTTGCAGCCTCACTCTTTAGAATCAGGTTTGAATAAAATAAATATAAGGATGCTCAGTCTGGTTTCCGCTTCCGAGATAGGATGGCAGGCAAGTCAAGTTTGTTATCTCTTTTCTGGCCCCTGCTGCCGTTACCATCAACATTTTGAGTTATTACCCACAACAATATTTGATTTCGAGACAGCTCCCTTGTTCGATAAAATATTTGACGTCTGCAAAGTTCGAGTATTCAAGTGTCGAATAATTTATGTCCTACTTCATTCAGATGATGTAAGACGACAGGTTCCGATAGATTTGGAATACGGTTATCATAACAGCATCATTTCCAGATATCTTTCATTCCGGTCCTGGGACCCAGAAAGAGAAAGTTAGTTTACAACAACCACACGACTAAATAGCAATGGAAACATCTTCCCTCTGGTTTTCTCAAACGACGTCAATCTCACCAATTTAGTGATAGGCGAAAAACCAGAATAATTTTGAGTTTTTGGGAATTGTGAGAATTACAACGGAAGGAAAATTGATGATATGTTTCACCATTAAAGTTTACAGGATCCTGCCGTTGTCGGAGTGCAATTCAACCTGTGATATTATTAGACACGGAAGCAATGTTTTGCAGATTTATCATAAATATCGTGTAGCCCCGAGTGAATGGAAGTATGTAGGAGTTCTACCCCCCTTCTACTGATCTAATGCAAATAGCACATCAAGAAAACACTTTCAATCGCTTGGCGACAAACTTTTCAATAGATTTGCATTTATTGCAAAGCATGTTCTTCAACACCAACTCGTCACTTTTTGCTTATTCGATGTTGGAACTCAAAGGAAATTCGGTAGTAAAATTTGAAAACAAACTTTATGGAACATTCATTGTCGATCATGCATTTCAAGCAGGAGTTGGTGGTTATTCTTTTGTGACATGTTATTCCGAAAATTCCATTACTTTTGATTTCTACGTCACACCTTTTCAGCCAGAATTGTGGTACACGGGTTTGGCAACGTCTTACACTGGGTCTTTTTTTGTGGTTGTTCCGGAAGAAGTTTAATGGATCATTTTGTCCTTGGATGTACATCTTGGGAGGACTTCTCGAGGATGGAGTCCCTATTCCTGGAAAACTTGAGCGGAATTCTGTTTTCCGCATAATTATAGGATGTTGGATTATTGCTTGTCTACTATTTACCAATTGCTACAGCGGACTAATGATAACTGGCTTTAACTCCCCGCTTTACGCTACAACAGTTAACAATTTCCGGGATTTGGTTTGTGATTATCAAGAGGTAAAATTCACTTACGAGGAGTACGTGAACATAAGCAAGGATGCAAAACCAAACCGTTTTTCTTGCCAATTTTGATTTGAAATGGTATAAAGACTACATTACGGAGTTGTATAGTTTACCGGATGGTAGTGGCGATAACGAGACTAAAAATAGTGATCCTTAAGCTTCTACATCCACAAATTGTTTCAGCATCTTGTCCTTTCCTCACGAACAAAATTCTTTTCCAAAATTTTATGTGTACCTCTACTACATCTATGTGCAATTCCAATATAAAGCATGTTAATAGCTACCATAATATACAAAATAGCAACTTGATAGAATTGGGACTAAACTTGTTTTACCCCAAACAACGTATTTATTTCCGAAATGCCATGAATTCGAGTAGATTGAGCTACTCCCAACAACGGAAGGAGGTGGAGAAAGAAGTTGTCGGAAGAATCGTTTTTGTAACTTCTGCAGGTGAATTTTTGGGTGAATTTGATTTCCTATCTAGAAATTATCCGTGGATTAAGTTCTATAAAAGCAAAGATATCTTTATGCCAAACCCGTATGGAATAGCTATCAACAATGCAGGAGTCTCCAAAATACCACGAAACGCAAAACAGTTTGGTTGAGAGCGGTATTCATTCAAGACTGGTGAAAGAAGAGAATGAACGAAAAAATTTCCGAAGGGAAAGGGCTGGAGTGTTTAGGTCATCCATGACAGTAATCCTGATTAGGAATTAATGCCGCCTGTAGTGGTGGAGAGGATTAAAGCTCTGCAAGTTTAATAAGTTTTGTTTTCATTTTTTGGCCGTTCTGAGTAGCAAATCAAATAAAATTTAATTGTAAAAATAAACTAATAATTGTTTGGCACTGCGGGGTTTGATTGTTGTATAGTTTAATCCTTAATAAAAACGCAAATCCGTTGGTGTCTAAAGCTTGGTGATTGTCTTTGATCACATTATTTCATTCGCATCCATATTTTATCATACTTGACAATTTCAAAAAAACCCCAAAATATAAAAACAATTGTTGTGGTTTGCCTTTCATTCAAGGACATCAGTTGTATTAGCTAGCCATTGGTGCGTATTAATCGAAAATCGGATACATATACATGAAATTAAAATAAATGGCCGGTGGTATGCTAATCAAAAATCTTATGGTGTTTCATTCTAATTACATGCTTGGCGTAAGCTATTATTGCTGACATAAGAGTACAATTTACAAGTTATATAATGTAATTGCTGGGTTATTGGAATAATAGATCAGATTAAATTGAAGTTAGTTTGGGTATTTTTGAACTAGTCGCAGGCTGCAGAAAGAGCCCAGAAATATCAAACGATAAATTTCTTAATGTGCCAAACAAGGATGGTTTATCGAATACAGTTAAACCAACACGATTTGAGTCAACTGGGGGGTTGCACAATAGAAGAAAATAGTTTATTTGGTCAAAATAAACTAAATCTAACCGACTCAAAGTATGATGCCATATTTCTCAGCGATTACTGCACTACAATTATTTATTATAACGGCAAACTCAGGACAACTTACAAAAATCCAATCTACCAGAGAGATAAGTTTAGCTCAACTTCTACTTGGAGTGGAGAACTGTGATCTGCAAATCACTCTCAATGGAAGACAATTGCATAATTTGCATCATTCTCAAATTTTACCGGCAACAATATTTGAACAGGAAACTTTTCAAGTGACACTGAATAAATATTTTAGTCCTTTCAACGTGAGGCAACGTAAGTGTCAAATTATCATAGTTGATATCCTACTTCCACAAGATACAGTCACTCTTCGCGATATCGTACTTCGGTTCAGAGAGCCATGGTGGGTGCAAACTGAGTTGAAGAAAAATTTCATCAACCTCGCTTTGATGAATAATTTCAACTTCACTAATTCTACGCAAAAACAGGATTGGAGCAAATTTGATAGTTTGGGCATAGTGAAAACTACAACAGATGGCAAACTAGAGCTATGTTTGGGCGTGAGGGCTTTTAAAATCCTCTCTCCACATGAATATAGAGCAACATGCACCCTAGCAGGAGGTGGAGACAACACTTTACAGATTTATCATAAAAATCGCGTAAACCCCATGGTATTTAAATATTCGTCTAGCATCATCATACCTAAAGATGTTGATCTTCTGCAAATTGCGAAACATTCAAACCCTTTTAACCGATTAATTCATAAGTTCTCAATGGATATACACATCTTGCAAAGTATCTTATACAACACCAACTCTTCTCTTTTCCCTTATTTTAAGGAGTCATACAACGGATATTCAGTTCTTAAATTTGCAGACAAGCTTTATGATTCCAACCAAGACTACACAGTTCAGTTTGGAGTTGAGGGTTTTTCGTTTTTGACCTGTTACTCGGAAAATGGCATTACTTTTGATTTCTATGGCACACCATTTCAGCCAGAATTGTGGTATTCATTGCTAGCTACGTACGTCTTCCTTATCCTAGCTCTTTACTTGTGGATGCTCTGGAAGAAACCGAAGACATCATTTTGTCCTTGGTTGTACTTGTTGGGAGCACTTCTTGAGGATGGGGTCCCTATTCCGGAGAAACTGCAGAGAAATTTCGTGTGGTTATTGGTTTTTGGATACTTGAAGGTGTGCTTTTCTCGAATTGTTACAATGGGTTAATGATTACGGGACTTAACTCTCCTCTGGCTGCAACCACTGTGAATACCTTTCGGGATTTAGTGTGTAATTGGCAAGAAGTAAAATATTCTTTCACGGAGTACAAGACCACGACGAAAAATAATACTGTTTCCAGCTTCGACTTCTTTTGGTATATAAACTATGTTTTTGGGTTGTACGGACTCGCCGGTAAAATAAGCATAAGACAAAATCCTTACTCCGCGACATCCGAAGATTGCTTTAGCATCCTTTCCACTCCCCATGAGAAACTGTCGGTTCCAAAGTTCTACTTCTTTTTCTACCACATTTATGCCGAATACAGACGTAATATTACTACAAACACTAAATCTATGGAATTAGGTTTAAACCTTTTTCACCCCAGACAACGTATTTATCCTCGAAATATCACGATCCTCAGCAAACTAAACTATCCCCAACAACTGATGGAGGTGGAACGAGAAGTTGTTGATTGTGGAAAAACTGTTTTTGTCGCGACCACCGGAGAGTTTCATGGCCAGCTGGAATACTACTTGAGAAAATATCCTTGGATAAAGTTTTTCATAGGCAGAGAAATATTTATGCCGACGCCGTATGGAATAATTATGCAAAATCCAGGAGTCTCCAAAATACCACGAAACGCACAGATTTTGGTGGACAGTGGAATTCATGCAAGATTAACGAGAGAGATGAATCAGCGAAAGAACTTCAGGAGGAAACGGGTCGGAGTGTATAAACCGTCGAAGGATAAAATGACGATGGAGGATTGTATCTCGACGCTTTTTATTTTGTGTGGTGGAATTGCAGCACTTTCAGCCGTTGTGTTTGGTGGGGAAACCTATCCATGTGTCATAAAAGGGATTTGGGCACATCTCCCAAAATATCGAAGATGTCCATTTATCTTACTGCGGAAGTTGAAAGATATTTGTTGCACAATCAATTTTCTTTTATGCAATAACTTAAGACCAAAGAAAATTACAAGGCAGATAAACGTTTACCCAAATACGAATTAATTATGTGTGTTTGTAATTTTCATTTAATGTATCCTTAAAATAATTAGCAAATCATAGTAGCATATCTAATAAGTTTGAAAATTTGATGTATTAAATTTGAAATGCAAACAAAAAATACGACAATTGTAGCAGTATTATTTCCAACGTGAAAATCTCATCCGTTAAATTTCACATGAGTCAATACTGTTAATGAAGGCAAAGTCACATCACGGCGGAGATTTTATAGTTTTAAGAACAAATGTGGATAAACACTTGGATGTTGTGGTGTAGCGATAATTCCTCTGAATCCCAGTTATGCCTGGTGTCATCAATGCCAACTTTTGTTGTTCCACAACCTTTCTAATCGTTGAGTACGCCAGTGGAGTAAAAATTGCTTGAAGGAAAACCACAACTGCCGCATACGAACCGAGAAGTCATCCTCCAACCGTTGTGAAGTTTGCAAACATCTTGCTAAAATTTGGCACACATTTATTTGAATACCACTGGTTTTGTACACAAAAAATTTTGTCTCTCACTCACCAAAATCCCGAAGGTCCATATAAATTGAGAGGATAAAATATGAGAAGTGACAGAAATATTACAGCCCACAAAAACCGTGCAATCTCCCTTTCCTAGATTTATGTCAACTCCACGCATAATCCGGATGGGTGTAGATGGCAAGACAACCGTACATAAATTGTTGATACCTTTATAAAACAGAACATTGCAATGCTTAACAATTTATCATCCTGGTTAAGATGACTCACGCAGCAAATACTGTTAAAAAATCCGAGACATTTTTATTTTCTGGAAATTTTTGATTGGCAAGCAAATAGCTGTGATCCATTAAATGGGAGAATCCATCAGCGACTTCTTGATAGAGAGGAAAACGGTCGGCAAACTCTGTTAAAAGTCGATAATGTCCTCCATTTTCTACCCAAACTCGACGAAATATAATGGCAACGACGAGGAGAAAGAAACTAATTCCTACGGCGTGGATGATGTAGAAAAAGGAGTAATTCTCTCATTCCTCCTAGTATGGCAGAATCACCCAACTGGATTTCAGAGGTGTTGATAAGTCAATCTGATTTTGTCATTGTTTGACGGGGCAATTTTTGCAGACTGTTTGTTGTGGAAATTCAATTTGTCCTTAAACTGGGAGCTTGTGGTTTCACAAGTTTAAGGAAAGTGGAGTAGTTACGAGTAGGATAAGCTACAAAAAATAGGTTAAATAGTTAGGCTAGGCAATGTCTTAGCCATACTGGAGTGGTGAGTTTAACTGTATGACAATGACTTTGTCGGATGTTGCCAATGTTCCAGTGACAGTAATACGTAAAAAGTGTGAATTTGCAAAGTTTATCCTACTTTTCAACCCATTCCAATATTGGTGGATATTTGGTTTATGTTGGATTTAACATGAGGAAATTTTTGGAATAAAATACTTTGTCGGAAAGAAACCAAGTCAGACCAGACCACAAAGCAGTACGCTACTAATACAGCATAGTACTGAAAAGACCTTGTTCCTTTTTAGGAGGAAATTAATTTAGAAATCACCGGAAATAATAGGGAAGACTGGAAATTTGGCTGGAAGGAAATTCAGTCCTTCAGTTCACTCCCACTTGAATTATACTGAAAAGTTTAATAATGTTGAAAATATTCGTGATAATATTTTTGGCCACTCCCCTTGTCTTAACAAACTCAAACTTTACGGCCCCCTCAATCCATGACGGCGATACAAACTCGACCCGCGACCCATTTTCATCGCTTCCGAACTTCACGGTCACGTCAATCCGCGATTGGCACCCAAACTCATCGATCTCAGACCCGTTCTCATTGTCACGCAATCCGTACTCACCATTCGTTCGATATCCTTACGCAAGTAGGCCACAAATCCAAGAAGATAATTTAACTCCCGCCACGAATTTTGTATCAATTGGCAAATGTCCAGGATCCCAATTATCTCAGAATGAAATTGTTATTTCCTCCCATTTCATGGTCAAAGGTCACGATTCCATCACAATAAGGTAATGTAATGCTTACAATATTAGTATCCTTCAAATTAAAATATGTTGTGACCTTGTTTTGTAGTTTGGGCCCAGCCACGCCCTTAACCTGCTCTAAAGTTGGGGCTCTCAGCATCCCTCTGGCGAAGGATGGGAAACCACTCCAGGATTCTGTGAACCTCCGTTTCCTTCAGGATGGTGTTTTATTAATCGACAATTCCTACTATAATCCAGACCAATACTGCTTTTCAAGGTGAGACTTAAGCTAACGTTTGTCAGAATAATGTCATCACATACTTTTTTTCAGATACAACGCTGTCTTCTTATCCGTGTCCCATTGCAAACTAACCTGCGCCCCGGCCGGTTCCGTGCTCTGCATTCCAAAATGCTGTCCACTCCACCAAGTCGTGAAACTGCATGAGGACGGAAATCGAGAGTGTGTTGATTCCAAACTGAAATGGAGCCCTAGAATTTACTCGGCCTCAAACAAAGACCAAGAATCCAGTCATCCTTTAGCTTTATCTCAACCACTCCATTACAAAGTGTCCCATCTCACGGGAGAACTGATTCCATTTACAAATCGCCCAATCAACGCCACAGCCTGGGACGAAGAAGGCCAAGAAATTATGGAGGAACTGGAACCAACTCCTTTCCGACTCCTGGATGATGGGACCCTAGCCACACTTATTCCAGAGCCTGAACAGAATCGAGAATGTGGTGAAGTTGTGCATAGGCTCCCGATTTATAAACAGTTTTGTGTCGATGGATTCCTCACTGGGGATGAGACGGACTTCTCTGGGAAGGAAGAGGATCAAATCGTGTATCTTCCTTCAATTCTGGAGGATGAGAGTGTAAGGAAATGCCAGGATTTTTAAGAAAGTTTTAAGAAACTTTGGTTATTTTTTTGCAGAAAACGAATACCTTCATCAAAGCGGTGGTCATTGTTATTGGGATATTCTTCCTTATTCTGACGCTACTCATGTATGTGGTGATCTGGCCTAAACACAATATTCATGGGTGGACCGTGTTCTCTTTTGTGGTGAGCATGTTGGTGTTTTTTGTGACGTTGGCGGTTGTGCAGATAACTCATATCACGGCGGATTTGGATATACTCAATACGAGGCCGTGTTTGGCTGTGGGTGGGTGGAGAGTAAACCTTGAAAATGGTGAATGGTTTGAGAAAATTTTGAAATTTTTGTTAAATTCTCAGCAATCCTGGGACATTTCACTTTTCTTTGCACCCTGTCTTGGATGAGTGTCATGAACTTTAACTTTTGGGCGACATTCCGACACATGTCCGTATCGCAGGAGAGACATAAAAGTGTGACACGATACATGGCCTATTTCGTTTTTGCGGTTGGGCTTCCATCTTTGATTACTGGGATTTCTGTCATTCTTCATTTTAGGTGAAAGAAAATGTCAAAAGGAAAAAATGCCCGGCTTTAGAAATATTGACGATTTATTGATTTCCAGCTCCGACCCCGAGATCCATCACAACGGTCTCCTACCCGGGTATGGCACCGTGAAATGCCAACTTCATCCCTGTTCTCAACGATACTATCTCTATATCCCGATGGCGTGTTTACTGGGATTTAACCTGGTTTGCTTTTCTTGGACGATATTCTCTCTTTGGACTTATAAACAAAAAGCTGCCCAAGCAGGAAGTGGCTCTTCTTCAAGACAAAATCAATCGTGGGTGAAATTACAAACTAAGACAAAGCTAACTTTTTTGCGTGAAGTGTGTTAAAATCATGTATGTTTTTTAGATGGGTCCTATTTTGCAAATTATTCTTGGTCATGGGAATTACCTGGATTTTTGAATGCCTCAGCGGATTCCTGAACTGGGACTTTATTTACTTTGATGTCATCAATTTGTTGCAGGCAGTCGCCATATTTTTCATCTTTACCGCAAAGCGGGATAATCTCCTCTGGATTTATAAGAGGCATCCTGTCTCACAAAGTGAGCCACAAAAGGAAAAAGGAAATAATTAAGGATTTAATGCAATGATGCTTTTTTTCAGGATTTATTCGACCCATCCTCCGTATGAAATTTTGCTACGTGGCAGAACTGGATGGGGTCGAACAAACTGAGATGACTTCTGCAGAAAAGAATCGAATCACCCTCATGTCCATGAATACGACGAGGATTTCTTCAGGATCAAATAATTAAAAAGATTCCATTTGGTTAAGATGAGTATTCTAGGAAGGATTAAATTCATAAAACTTAAGCTACTTAGTCAAATTAAAATGGATAAACAATTAAAATGCGGGAGCTGATTGGGAAATTGCTCCACTTATCTTAACAATATTTCTTCACATTTTAATTTAACATCTTAATACTTGACAGAGGTGAAGATAAGACAATTAGCCACATTAACACAAATTTTTGTCCAACCTTGGGTTCCATTAGACAATATGAGGTTCCAGTGAAGAGCAATTGCTCCGCCCATCTCGACTTGTTTTAGTATTCAACTGTCAGAATAGTTTGCTTCTTGATTAACTGGATTGATTAAATATGCAAACCTTGGACATAGTCTACAGTAGATTTCATTTGTCCAGCAGTCACACGAAATGGTTGAACTACTTTGAATTTAAGGTAACAAAGTCTTCTCCCTGCAAAACTAAAGCGTGACAACCTGACTCTTTGACCAGTTTCTTTGCATGCGTGCTTGTAATAAAAAAATAAGGTTGGAAAACAACTTTTAATCTACGAAAGTGTACTGTCAACTCAGGATTGCCACGCCCAAGTCCCACACCTTTGGAGAGCTCCCACTTCATTATTGAAATTGTGTCCAGTAGTCGTCTCAAAATGGCGTTTACAATTCCGTTGCAACCATTTAGTTTTTTATTTTTGTCCCAATTACTACCTCTAACTACTTCATCCTACAATCTCGTATCCGATGTGATATCCAAGATAGATCCAACCTGTCACATTTTTATATTTCATCATGGTCTCCACTCTGAGGAAGTAGAGCCATCCTTGTCCCACCCACGAGGACACTACCTCGTCAAAGCTCCTCCCATCAATGCATCAGCGAGATACATTCGCAAAGAATGGAGTTATGGTAACGGTCTCGGCATTTTCAACCAGCCCCAGAAACTAATCTTCTCCTGTTTCATCACCATCAATCCCATAATATTCCCAAGAAATTTTGTATTTAATAAGAGATACACAACTCCAGACAACTTCAACCTTCAAAATATGATCTATAATGTTCACGATTCATTCTTGTATTCTCCACGGATGCCACATCTCACAGCAACATACCACTCCCAACTGGCGACACCCGTCTTTTTTCGGGTTCAGGTGGGTTTCACTAAACATACTTAGTGATCGCGCGCTGCGGACAGTGTTCAAGCTTTGCGTGTTTAAAGTGGTCACAGAGACGGAAATCAGTTGGGCTAAAATATGCACGGAATGTATCAGTAACAAACCAATTCCACTTAATAGGAGGGACTTCGACCTGTCAAGCGCCACAAAAATATATGACCAGCTTTCTCAACGTGCTAGAGACTTCGTAATGTATTCCGATGTCAAGTTTGGTCTTGCAGGGTATTACAGTAGAGCTTATTCCTGCCAAAAAGTGGCTCTAGGACCACTTCGACTCCTTCTCAGATATCCCATGAAACCAAAGGCGGCTTTGTTTTTTAGTATCGTTTGCCACGGCAATTTCTCGTATGGCAAAGTTGATGGCGACGAAAAAGGCAGCGAAGTTACCAGGGATCTTCCCGGCAAAGCGCCAACGGATTATGGAAGTTACGAGGAATACACTCGAACAGATCTGCATCGTGTCACGATAACCTTGTCCAATCTGGGGCGAGGTTATATTCCCACGAAAACTGAATCGTACTCATTTAACGATATCCTTGGCAAATCTGGGACGAGGCTACATCCCCACCAAAACGGAAACTTATTCTTTCCTTACCTGTTGGGCCCGGAGTGAATTTTCCTTCAAGAAATATCTGACTCCCTTTCAACCCGAGGTTTGGAATTGTATTCTTGTGTCTGTTGGACTACTTGTGGTGCTTTTGGGAGCCTTGACAAAAATCAAACTAAAGAATAAGGATGCATTCTTGACCTCTTTACTTTTCACACTGTCCACGGTATTTGAAAACGAAATACGGCTTCCAAGGAACGTGTAGCGCCAACGGATTATGGAAGTTACGAGGAATACACTCGAACAGATCTGCATCGTGTCACGATAACCTTGTCCAATCTGGGGCGAGGTTATATTCCCACGAAAACTGAATCGTACTCATTTCTCACATGCTGGTCTCGAAGTGAATTTTCTTTCCAGAAATTTCTGAGCCCGTTCCAATCCCAGGTTTGGCAGGCCATCGTAGCGTCTGTGGGGCTGCTTGCAATTTTTATGGGAGTGGTCGCAAAATACAAGTTACACAATGAGGGAGCTCTTCTTGCATCTCTGCTTTTTACGGTGAGCACAGTATTTGAGAAGCAGACAACTCTGCCAACAAATGTTTCGAGATGTCTCCAATTCCGGTTGGTGTTTGGAGGTTGGATGCTGGTTACCATGGTGCTCACAAATGGCTATTTGGGTCTCAGTATTACATCGTTGTCAGCTCCATTAGAGGCAAGGAGTGTCACGGACTTTGGACAGTTGACAAAATTAGGATGTCCGGATAACAATAGATCTTGCATTCTGAGGAGGATGAAGGCTTTGGAAAAATATTATGACGCAGTTTCTGATCATGAATTTGTCCGTGGCGTTTATAAAGAGGCTAATGGTTCCAAGAGTAGGATTTCGATTGGAAAATGGGCCTGGTTGATGGGAGGAGATAAAAGTTACGAAGATTGGAACAAGACGGGCGAAGTTCTTGGGAATGTCACGATTAGGAAGTTTGATGAGTCCTCAGAATTTGTGATGTTGCCGTATCCAAATCTCAGGAAGTATAAGGTTCAGAGGTTGACAGATAATGTGTTTTACAAAGTACTAAAAGCCATCAACACAATCACGGCAGCTAAAATTGTGGACATTCTCACAAGTGGGGGCAAATTGGGAGCAGACTTGATTCGGCAGATGAGTCTTTTGGATTTGTTGGACCCGTTGCATATACCAAATGCAGGTTGGGATGATGGCTTAGAATCAAGGTTGGAAACTGAGACGGGAATTGAGGAGGCAGTTGTGACCTGTACAAATAAAACGGTGCTGGTTGCTCACACTTCAGATATCCAGAGAGAACTCAAATATTTCCAGAAACATTAACAAACATCTCGAGTTCTTTACAAGTAAGGAGTCAATTCTGAAGGAGGAGCTATGCTGGAGTCACTTGAGACTTGGGAAGGTTGCCAGGGCAGCCCCGATGTTGATCAAGTTTGTTGAAGCTGGAATTTTCCAGTGGTTGGAGAGCTTCCCGGCTCCAGTGTCACAGCAAAGAGAAAATTTGACGCAAAGGGTGGAGTCCAAGTTGAAGTTCAAGAGTACACAAAGTGTTGCCAGGGTTGCAGCTATCAGGATGGGTGGAAATATTGGGACCATCTTTCTCGTCTTTTTGGCAGGTGTGCTTTTGTCAGTGACTGTTTTCCTGTTGGGGGATAATGCAGGGAGAAAATTGCTCTGGGGCTTGATAAACAGTCAGTTTGGCAAGAAGTTGATTGTAAAGTTTTAATATTTTGGGAACCATTGATTTAATTTATTTATGCCATTCTCTTGTAGATAGTCATTCATATGAACAATCAAGCAACTTAAAATGTATGACACAAAGTTCATAGCATTGTTTGCCATCTTTCTCCACTATAATGTTTTTCTATGAAAATATTTGATGCAATTCCAATACATATAATCCAGTATTAACGCTATTCCTTTCCCACCAATGTAACATCTTTGTTGCCTGACTACAATGGGAAATCCAATACATTTCAGAAATAGATTGCAATTTAGTCCTAAGATCCGTGAGTAGCTTATCTGCGTGTCCTGAAGAGTGTAAATAATTTATCATGGTTAGAAGCTATGTGGAATATTTAAATTAACAATATCTTGCCAGATGATGGTCATTCTACCAAATGCATAATGTGTTTTAACCAAATAAATATTAATATTTGTTGCTATTCATGTTTCAGCTATTACTCGCCTAACAAACTCAAATTATAATAATAGAAAAAATATAATAAAGAAAAATTGCGCATATTCTGAGAATGTTGTTAATATTTATCCATCTGCCAAGTGTTCGAAGTAGTCTAATGCGGTATTCTAAATGAGATGTGTGTACATAAACGACATTTCTTTGTTTGAGAAATACAATGTATATAATTATGTAAGACTGCTGTAATTCTGAGAAGAATCAGTTGCTATAAAAAGATATTTTTTATTCCGCCTCTGGGCATTCTAATTCCAGCATAGTGACAAAATGCTAGTCAAACCCAAGTCACCTTGTTTTTATGGTGTTGATAAATATTTTATTATTTACTGACTTTTAAACTTTAACTCCGGAGTTGCATGTATCACGAGAATGATGTTGGAAAACAACATTTAATCTTGCAAAGTGGTCTTGGCTACTTCGTCATATCCCAGCTTCTGCCATGTCCAAATTTGGAATATTTCCATTTTAACGGATAACCTCGTTCTGTCTACTCTCTCCAGCAGCAAGCACAAAATGGCGTCTAAGCTCCGATTGAAGACTGTTAATTTTTTAATTTTAATTCAAATCCTAACCACAACAGCGTTCTCTTACAACCTCGTCTCAGATATTATTTCAAAGATAGATCCTACTTGTCATATATTTATTTTTCATCATGGACTCCACTCCGAGGAACTGGCACCCTCCCTGTCCCATCCCCGGGGTCACTATCTCGTTAAAGCACCTCTCATAAATGCATCAGCAGGAG
>JAAXNX010002271.1:0-14030 GCA_036491905.1 Folsomia manolachei
TTCTTTTCTCTTAGCTTCCTTCTCAACACATCCGTCGACTGGGCACATGAAAAGGGAATCGTTTCCTTAAAATTTCAACCAATCCAGGATTCAAATCCCACCCTGGTGGCTGCCACTACGGGATTGGATCAAAAATTTAAAACTTGGGCCATCAACCACGACTCTTCTCTTCATGGGAAAAGTGAATGGTGGAATTGTGAATTTATTGGGTCTTATCGGAATCTAAATGCTGGGCCTTGTTCATACTCGGAGGATGGTTCAATACTTGCAATAGCCTTTGAGAGAAGTCTTACCATTTGGTCGACAGATAGTAATGAGCTCAAACTTAGCCTGAGTCATTCCAAGCTGGGAGAAAACATTTCGTAAGGGTTTAATGCTTAGTACTTGAAGAAAACATTAAAATTTGAACTGGTACTTTTTCTGCAGTCTCCTGGAATTCGGGTCCCATCAAAGTTCTCATCTTGTGATTGCGGCTTCTGGTGGAAATCTCTCAGTGTGGGATATAATCACATCTTCCCTTCTTTGGGTGGCGCCGTTCCATGCGGAAACCCTTGCTGTGGATCCTTATAGCAATTTAGCGGCTGCATTTTCTTCAAAACACCATCGTAAGAACATTTAAGTTCAGACAGAATTTTGTGGAGAATAGAGTGTAGTTTGTGTTAAATTAATTCTTTTTCTACCCTACAGTTATATTATTCTCCCCGGACGAGAGCACACCGCTGGCCATTCACAAAAATGTTTCTTCCTCTAAAATTGTCTCGGCTCTTTTTGTTCCACATGGAAAATCTTTTGAAAATATAAAACTGAAATCAACTCTATTTTTTATTAATACATCTCAGGTAATCTATGCAATTTTTTCCCGAGAATCTTTTTAATCATTTCTTGTACTCCAGGAACTCTGTGCTCTTCTTCCGCCTGTGGAGCAAGAAGAGGAGCGACTTCGAATAAGTGCTGCGGCCGGAACTTCAGTTCTTACACCATTCGCTCAATTACTAGCAGAGAAAACGGTGTACGAAAGACAGCCTTCTACTCCCACCAGTTCCGTGAACCAAGTGGGACTTGAGGGATACAAAGTTTTACGTGATGTAAGAATTAACAAAGTTTGTCACCATCTTTGATCGGGTTTCAATCTTTCCCTCTTTGTTTATTAGATAATGGACCAATCTCCTCACACAATGCCGTCATTAACTTATTTCTGCAGTAAACTCCTTCAAGCCTTAAGTGTTCGGAGGACACCAGGGTAAGATTTGTTTGTCGTATATATTTAACTGTCCTAGAATTCGTCAGTTTTGCTAATTGTCTCCTATTTCTGAACAGGGACCGTCTTAAGGAAGTGGAAAATGTAGCTAGCGCATCTTCCAAGAAAATAAAGTATATTAAACACGGCCATCCGTCCACTGATGATGAAGAGCAAGTAGAAGATCAAGGGCATCATTTTAGTTTTGGTGGTAAAAAGAGTGGACTAAAGTTTAAAATGGATAGCAACTCATCACAAGTTGTACAACCATTCAATGTGGAATTGGACCAAGTTGTGAGCGATGACAAGGCTTGGATTGATGCTGTTTTTGATACTAGTTAAACCCCTGATTTTTTGAATTAATTGTTTGTTAAAGTTTTTAAACATTACTAAAATGGTCTGCCAGACTGACGATTAAAATTAGACGAGTTTATAAAATGTAATAATGTTTTTGCATAAATCGTAATTTTGACTAGATTTGTAATAATTCATCCACTTATTTTAATTGCAATTTTACATGTAACACGAGTTTTAGGGATTTTAAGTACTTTATTTATTACTCAAATGAATGAGCACTTTTACGAAATCAAACAAAATTAGGCAACAGCGCAGCAGATAATTTTCTATTTTTTGTTAGAAATACAACAATTTTCTAATTGATTATTTGTATGGTTTTATTTTGTATCACAAAACTTGCCTTTAAATTAGGGTGCGTCCTTTAAAAAGTCTAAAAATTATGGCAAAAAGTTGTACAATTCTTTATATTGCTCATGCTTTCTATTTACACCCTACACGAAACTGGTTTGGTTTGACTTTGTAAAAATCTATGCAAATATTATTGCCATCGGTTATTTTGTAAAATATTCTACTAGTCCCCACATAAAAGTAATACTGGACAAATTGTCTGACTAAAAAAGTACCACAAACAAATAATTGAGATAAAAGATCGTCAAGTTCCGGTTTTAGACCTTTCGTTCCATATTTAAATAACTAAGTTTAATGATGGCCACGGCCAAGTTCCTCACCAGAAGAAGAAATTTCGCAAAACTTCTCCTTCAATTCGAGACAAACCAGATCCTCTCGGGTTATCATCTTGTTCCTCATCATCTTCTTGCACCAGTTCTAATCGCACCTGACTCTCAGCCAGGCTCTGTCGCAGGGATTCCTCATAAGCTCGATTTCCGTCTTGGAGGAATTCATTCTGGACCCTGTCTTCTTGCTGAGTTCTCCAGTTTGGGTTATCCACACCATTAACGGTGCAAGTATCTTCTAAATAATCTCCATCATTGGAGTTTGTTGAAGTTGAACCGTGACCTTGGTTGGGAACCCCATTATTCCCAAATAAACTTCGAGGTAGACGTTTCCTCGGACAGAATCTGGAGAGACGATTACGTCTGATGGCATGTTGAAGGATTGCGGCGTTAACACCAGGACTAGAACCAGATGCAGATGAAGAACTGGAGCTAGAGCTACTCTCTTGAGAGGAACTTTGGCCTTGACCTGAGCTATGACCATAACCCTGACTCCGACTGAGATGCTGATTTCTTAACCTCTGTTCTAATGCGGCACGTTGACGTGCATTAGCTTCCAACATCATGCGATGAATGGCACGGTAAATTGGTTGATGTTGATTGGCAAAATCCTAAGAAATATTAAATACTATTAAAATTGCCAGCTTCATCTTCTGATATGATTGTAAACTAAAGTTACTCACACTCTCATTAAATGTAAAGGTAAGTCCCCCAGCGATGGAGTGGTCCAAAGAACCTTCCCTCCGAATAAGTGGAGTGCGTTCATCCTCCGTAGATGAGTCTGAATCATATGGTTCGTCGGGGAAAACTATTTTTCTTTTGCAATTTGGACATTTCCTGTTTTATAAAATAAAGGTTTTCAATACACCCAAATTGGATTTAACTCTGTACAATGCAATGCAATAACATACCTTCTCTGGTTTAGTAGCCAGGGGTCAATACAAGCCATGTGGAATACTGCAAATATAATAAAAATATTAAAAATCCAGTTTGATAAATTGAAAACAACACCATACCATGTGAACACGGCAGAATTCTAACACGATCCAACTCTCCATAGTTCTCTAAACATATTGTACACATGTCTTGAGACAGTTCCGAGTCCCATGTCTGGGTTGGAATACGCTTTAATTGATTGTATGGAAGGCGTCGGCGACGATTTAGTCGTCGAGTTTCAATCATTTGAAGAACAGAGTCTCGAATCTGCATGGAGAAGAATTTTAGGATGACTATAATATTTCTATTTCTTGTTTAATTTCTAGCTTAATCTGGATCTTACCCAAACCACGAGCAAGATAAACATTTGTACGACGCAGTACGACAGCGCTATGGCGAGGAGGATAGCGATAAGAGCGAGAAAAGTCGTAATAAACAACTTGGTCCAGGTATCAACGGATTGGTCTTCGAAACGGATAATGTACCTGTGTAAAATAGAACGTATGCTCTTCAACAAATCCTTGATGAAAGGAAAGGATTAAATGATAACTTACTCATCACTCGTGTAATTGTTCCAAAGTAGGAAACCATCCTCATAGCTGACAAGACAGGGATAAATTGACAAACTGTAGTCCCAATCTCCACTGGAACCCAGTGATGTCCAACTATAGTCGTCATCATCCCCAAGTTGGATAACTATTGCGGAGTATCCTCCCTTTTCTGCGAGCGTCGCCTTCGTCAGAAGGGTGCAACTGGACAAAAAATGGGTTTAACTCCTACAAATGGATGTCAATTCCACAAATATTATGTCAAAGTACCGATCCTCATTGTTCCAAGTAGCCATTAAAATCCAGTCTGGCTCCAAAGGATAGCTTCCATTAGATGACGGAGGAGGCTCTGGAGGAGGGTCAACCTTGGTACAGGCATCTTTTGGCGAGGAATGGACTAAAAGACCCTGAAATCATTGGAAGAAGGATTAAATCAGGACAAATTATGATGATAATGTCAAAATCGAACTACCTCCAAATCTCCAGTAGATTTTAGAATAAGCTCTCGATCCCATTTGCAGGTTGTCGTAAAAACTGGGTCATCAGGGTCCGAGAGAGAAATGACTTTTAACAAGGTGGCTGAGGCACCATTCAAAAATATGACCAGCACCACACCCACCAATAGGGGGGCCAATGGTTTCAACGGCATTTTAATAGCTACACTTACTTAATTTACTAAAAACAATCGAAAACAAGGTTCGCTTTGTAAATTGTTGTAGAACGTAGTTAAATAAGTTAAATTAAATCACAGCACCTACGCCACTTGGTTGCAGTAAATAAAAGTAATTGGTAAGCAAATCCTTGTTGATTTATGTATCGTTTTAAATTATAAATTAATTAATGGTGTGTAAATAATTTCCATTTATTTAAGAGTTCTGGAAGCAACTAGTTAATTAAAGATTGAATTGTTCTGGAAAATGACCTATTTTCACACTTTGAAATAATTGTGCTATTAAAATTGGAGGATTAAGAAGTATTATCCTTATTTTATCCTCTCCCATTATAAACAACCTTCAGTTATTGGTTTATTGTCAAAGGTTGATTAATTAAGATTAGTTAACGTCAGTCTTTAATTTAATCTTAGGTCACAGGTCACATTTTGATAAGAAATGGAATTGACTTGACTTAATCACTGCAATTGCAACCTGTTCCCAAACGAATTCTATTGTTTTGTGGCTGCGTAATAAAAAAGTTGGTCTCGAGTTGAGCATCTTCCAATGCTAAATCTTCATGTATTTCATGCTTAGTTAGTCTAGTTATTAGTTTTCTTGTTGTTCACCTTTTAACCATGTACGAACATTAAATGACGCTAATGGATGCTATAAATAATTAAAGTTCATTTTATTGTGATTCACAATTTGTGATGGGACGCGGAGCGGACTAATACCAAAAGTGGATAAAGTTAAAAATATTCTGGTATTTTTTAATTTTCAAAATTTTTCATGCATGAAATGATCCATCCAGCTTCACAAAATATATAGAGCACCTCATATATTACTTAACAGGAACAGAACAACTATTGTTCTTTACACAAAACGACTCGTTTGAGGCGAGGTCTTATTTTGCTGCCATTTATTAAATAAACAAATTAATTTACGCCAACAGTTTGGCATGAATGAATATGCTGCGTAATTCCAGCTTAAGGATTACGTATTGACCTCATAAGCTCTCATTTCCGGTGGATTGCATAATTCATTTGACAGTTATGGAATTTGATGGAAATCTTCACAAAACACAATTTACAGTGAGTCAATGCCAATAACCGACTTCTCCATGAAATGAATAATTCCACGACATTTGACCAAATAGCGATTGTTAACTTGTGAATCATCTTACCTAACTATGCCATGATTGATCTATTATGACCTCTACTATCCCCTGGCTGGAGACATGATACAACTCCAAGGTCTGAATTGTTAATTATCAAAGACAACATAACATTCAGCACCTCCACTGGAAAAAGACCAAGCTGATGGTGTTAATAGTTTGGCCATGATATTATTGTTCAAGTGCAGTATACTCAGAGTTAACTAATGTGCATTACGCATTTCCAGTTCACTAATTACATATTCATTAGATTGACTGCATAGCTCGTGATGATTGCATATATTCTGTTGAAAATGATGCGTCACATATTTAAAAATATCCAACACTAATTTACTTGCGTTTGCGATTTATTATAATTCTATTCCTTCCTTGATGTAGGATTGATGTCAGTACAATAGTATTGGATTGCATAATAATTTAGGCAACTTAATTAGCTAGCTGGATTGTAAAAACGTTTAAATATTGATACCATTAAGTTATCGGGAGTAAAAAATACACTCAATAAATTACAAAAAGAGTGAATAACTAAAAATGAAGTAAATTGTTTGGCTGGTTAATTACATCAAATTATTTACATTTCATTTTGCAAAAGCCAACTATATAACTAATGTTAAGTGTTAAAACATAATAAACTGGACAAGCATTACACAGTAATAATATGTACAGTCTTTAAAATTGCATACGTTACGATTATTCAGTTCGACATAATCTCGAACCGTTGTTAATTTACATTTGGTCTCAATAGGATAATATGATTGCATTACATACTTACATACAATGTCCTATAAACTTACTCAAAGATGACTATCTGGAATTTTCAACCCCTGACAAAAAAGATTTTTAGTTTTTACAAACTAAACTCAAGCGACGGAATGAGAATGCTAATAGCTAAATAAGGCATGCAATGAACAGGAACATTGGTCCAGCCTTTTCTTAAACAATCAAACTGGAAAATGGTTAATACAGGAATGCATGTAAATAAAATACGAAACTGAATGCGAACGAAAAGAATGAGACTTTCGAACCTTCCAAGAAATATAAAATAAAAAGTTAGATTTCCTTTTACGTCGAAGTGCCAGAAGAGGAGGATTGAAAACTGCCATAAGTTCCTCCTCCACTAGGTCCATCCAGTGAAGGGAATTCCGACTCAAAAGCGACACAAGAATGAAAACTGGACTCCGAAGCAGACAAGGAGGCTTCCTTAGATTCTGCCAAAGGCCTCCTTGGACAAGGATCAAACTCAGGAGCGTCCATCTCGTGGGGAGGAATATCATAAAAATCAATCAATGTCTTATCCGAAGACGTAGAGGAACACGGAGACAACTCATCTTTAGATAATGTAGAAGGTTGCAGTGGTGGTAGGACAAGGGATGACTTTCCTTGCGAAGATGTCGAACGCCGAAACCGTTGTCGGACTCTGATTTATAACCAGTCGCCGTAGAGGACTTTTTAAGGCAGACTTTTTGGTTGAACTGCTTCCACCTTGTACTGGGGTCATGGTTTGAATAGTAGTAGAACCCCCCATCGGGAGCACGAAAGCATTTGCTGTTGTAGACGATGTTGCTTTGTTAGAGGGCAGTTTATTCCTGTTCCTGTTCCCACCACCGCTATTAATGGACGGAGATGCCGACGACATGACGGAGACTGCGGGGGCAAAGGTCACTTTGGATTTAATAACTTTCTCCCGAAAAGGCTGTACGACTGCAACTTGTGCCTCTTGACTAGGATCCTCGTCCTCAAGATATTGGTGATATCGGTCACCATTCCTTGTCCTTGAGTTATTTTCTACTTCCGAAGGGAAATGGGGAGATCGAGTGTTTTGAGATTCAGTCAGGGTTTCAATAAATCTGTAATTCTCTCTGGAACAGAGAAGCGGCGTTCGTTCATCCCCCGAAGAAGTTTCACCTTCACCACCCTCTTCAGAATCAGAGGAATAGGAATATCTTCCACGTTCATTTGGGAATAGGACGCGACCTTTGCAATTTGGACACTTTCTACTCTCCTTCAAAAGCCAGGGATCAATGCAGAGTTTGTGAAATACTGCAGATTTTAATAAATACAAACTTTGTTACAAAACCAAGGTCATGGGTAATTATAGAATCATCCCATACCATGAGAACAGGGTAGAACCCGAATTTCTTCATCCCTCTCAAAGACTTCAATACAAATAGAGCAAGTATCTTGAGGAATACTCGGACTCCAGGCAAGAACCGGAAGTTTCCTCAACTGCGCTGGGGACAGGAGAGTTTTTCTACGTCGTGCCCGTTCAATTACATGTGTCGTGACCTGGAATAGATTATAATTTCATTCTAACCGTTACCACACAAGTTTACTTGATGTTTGTTTACTCACACTGAAATAAAAATAGTGAAACAACTTCAGTAGCAAGAGGACTATAAGAATCCCCAGAAAATCCAATAATCACAAAATTGGTAAGGAGTCCAATCGGATAATAAGGCTCGTTGTCGAATCGTACATAATATCTGGAAATTTAGGTAAATCAAATCATCATTTTCACCCTTTAGCCAATAGCCAGCCAATTACACTACCCTTACCTGGCAGGCCATGCATAGTTATCCATCACAAATCCACCGATCTGGTCCCCAAGAACACAAACATAAATCGTGACCCCGATCCAGTCCAATCCAATGAAATCCGGAAGAACTCCGGAACTCTGGTTGGAGTCCAGGTGGCGTAAAATTAGTCCAGAATATCCTGCGGCCTGGGCGAGCTTGGCTTTTTTCGCCAGAGAACAATCTCCCGTTGAGGTCACGGTTGCGGCAAGGATATAGGAATGTGGAGGTGGTGCAGATCGGTTGAGGAATGGAGGTGGGTCCACGGCGTCACAGGCGTTGGGTGGGAGTGCTATGATTAGGTGACCCTAAAGTGTAGTCAGTGGGTCATTTAGTGATAACTCTTAATTAAAGAAAGAAAAAAATAAATCACTCACCGCAAGATTGTAGGCTTCACCAATGCCGTCTTCTTCCGAGGAAAAAACGGTTTCATTGTTGGCCTCGGATATGACGGACAATGTCCCGGAGGTGAGTGGGAGAATTAGGAGGAGCTGAAGGAGGGTCAGCCTTCCTCTTGACCTTAAGCTGGTCTCCATTGTTAAAAGTGTTAAACAGTTGAACTTCAACGCTGAGATAGGTCAAAGCTCTCAATGTAGCAGCAACCCTTTTAAATAGGCACGCACGACAGCGTAATTATAGTAATTACTAGTGTTTCATAGTGTCGTCCACTAATTTTAGTGATCTTGTCACCACAATGATTGGTATTTTTAAAAGTTTCAAGTTTGGATATCTTGGAAAACTTGGATCGAAACCTCGACTGGACTAAGGGATCGAGAAAAGGTAGGCAACTATAATTTTCTTGTAATCTCGTTTAATCCCTTCTAAACTTACGAATGTAAACTATTTTAATTAATATTCCACCAACCAACCATTACAAATAGTTGAGTTGGTTCAAAACTCAACCATTTTTTGTTTAATTAGACTCCTACTAAACTTAACCAACAAGAAAAATGGTTGCATTAGTTAACCACTCTTTTTTCGTGACTCATTTGTTTAATGTTATTTAATATTGCAACAGTTTGTGAATTTCCGATACAAAGCAACCCTTTCCTTTGTTGGGTTGGACGAGATTAGCTTCCATGAGCATGCAGACTTAAATAATATTTATTCCTTGAGACAATAAAATGACATGAATCAACTGAGGCAGGTTATCCACACATTTTAACTAGCTAGAAATGTGATAAGGGTTAGTATAATATTAGGGGTATTATATCACCGAATATCTAAATATCAGTTAGACAGGAAATTAAAAACACTTGCAGATCAAAAAAATTCATCCGGTTCTTGATAAATGTTTCTGTCTGGTTACTATTTCTGATGTAATTAAATTCGTCAATGAAGATGTTACATGCAAACAAGACACATGAGTATAAATGGAAAAATTACAGGACCAGACCCGGATTATGTAGAAAATAAGTTGGTCAGGTGAATCTGATTCAGGTATTAAATGATGTTATTGACTCCATCCATTGCAGTGTCACAAACAAGAGGATAAACAAGTAAAGATTAACTCTATTTTCTGTTAGAGTTGGAATTAACTTGAAAATTAATTAGTTAAAAATTTCCAAATGCCACTATTCCTGCATTTTGTATGGTCATCTTATTCTGAATGTTTCGCCTTCAAATGTTTCTTGAGCCTAGATTTCAATGCAAAAAACTTGTCGCCACACTTTTCGCAAGGAAACATTTGCTTCGGTCTTTCCTCTGGTCCCGCATTCTTATCTTCTATATGGATTGGTTCAGGTCGAACCCTTATCAAAAATTCTGATCCATGGCTCGAAGCTATGTGTCTTAAAAGATTTCTTTTATGTCGATAAGCCTCTGGGCAAATATGACATTTAAACGCTCTCCAATCACTTGGTTGGTGAGAATTGGCATGTTTTTTTAGATCAGTGTTGGTCGCAAATTTTAATTCACACAACTCACAAATAAACTTTCTCTCCTCATATGACCCATGACATCGGTTCATATGCTCAGTGAGGGCAGTGGTGTT
Organism: Folsomia manolachei; assembly: GCA_036491905.1. Lineage (NCBI taxonomy): Eukaryota > Metazoa > Arthropoda > Collembola > Entomobryomorpha > Isotomidae > Folsomia > Folsomia manolachei. Next base: position 10,146 of record JAAXNX010002271.1, read on the forward strand.
GGAGAATCGGCTTGAACAAATCAAACAGGGCTTCCATGTCGATTTATCTGGATCATGTCGTATCATGTGGAACCTCATTCCACGCTGGGTGGTGACGGCGTAGCCACAGATGTCGCAAAGGAATTTGGGCCGATCTTCCATGGACCCGTGAGAAAATAAATGTTTCTTTAAACTTTGGTTTGATCGAAATGTTTTCGAGCAGTTTGAATGCCTGCAAGGATAACCGGCATGTGTTTTGATAAGAGTATTTCTCAATTCTCTGGGATCAGGAAATCCTTGGGCGACTAGTGCTTTGGATTCCGTAGAGTTGTAATGGGTCCAGGCGTGAGAGAAGAGGTTGATCAAGCGTTCGAAGGGTCTTTCACAAATGAGGCATGGTACGTTATGTGCAAGGATATTGGGATCGGTGGCGTAGTGGCAGGGATGCTCAGCATGAACGTGTTTCCGGTAATTCCGCAAGTTAAAGAGGGCTGGCGAAAAACACATGTTGCATTCGAGACGTCTATAAGTTCTGGGTTGTGCTACAAAGATTAAATTGTAAATTATGAGAAATTAGAAAATGAAATTCGCTTACCTAAGTATTTAGTCGCAAGTTCCGGAAAATGTTGTTTCTTTATGTGGTTCATCATACAGGTATCGACATCCCGAGAGTCATCCTCATCAGCCATGAAATCACAGCCTGGAAATCCGCAAAGTAGATATGGTGTTTGCGCTTTAAATTCATAGTGAAGAAAGTACTTCCTCCCATCGACTTCAGTTAGTGAATTGAGGTCTCTAAAGTTTACTTCTGGAATAGGAATTTTAGTAGCTCCTTCTTCCAAAGAGGTTTCATGCTTGCCATGAACAACATTTTTCTTTGATTTAGATTTATTGGAATCCGAAGAAAATCTCGCCCTTGTCTTTGTCTTCCTAAAACAACATTGAAAAATTTCAACATGTCATTTTATTACTCAAAGCTCGCATTTTTTTAATGAAACTGTTTAATTTAACCTTTTCCTCCTTGTTTGAGATTGGGAGTCATTAAAATCGGGGTCCTTCCCTTGGTCTTCATCACTCTCATTCTCCGAGAAGGAATGTGATACTTTGTCGTCGTCCTGATCGACATCTTTAAGGTCGTCTTTTTTGGTGACGTCAACTTTGATTTTGATATTTGGACACTTTTCTTCTGTTTGTTTCTTTCCCAAACTGAATCTGCAATCTGCAAGAGGATCGAGATGCTTCTTGGCCTGAGAGGGTAATAGGTTGGCAAAATCTTGTAAGGTAACCCGCAATTCTGGAAAATTGTTTTCGACATTATGCCTTGCCAATTTAGCGACTTTTCTCTTTCCCAACAATTGACTCTTGCTCGCAAAATTGTCCAAGGTCAATGTAAAGGAATTCTCCGTCCCAGTTTTCTTTTGAATGTGAACCTGGATTGATTCATGTCGTTTATAGTTTCGATACCTTTTTGGCTTTAATGCACTTATTGCTAGCTCGTCAAAAGGCACTTTTCTTTTACGGGCTCGCTTTTCTCGAGTAGTTCTGTCCTTGGTACAAAGAAGATTTGGAGTTTCAGTTATTAGAGGAAGTGCCAAGGTTTCGGATGAAATGAACTTCTGACGCGTCTCCAAATCGAGGGCATGCCACGGCACAAGGCCAATATCAACATCAACATCGTCGTCTTCACCTGGTGGATGATGTTCTTCATCTTCAAGGTCCAAATGGTCATTCTCATCGTCTGGGGGCTCCGACTTTATTTCTACCTCGTGAAGAGAGCCTAGTTCTTGGAATTCTTGTTCCTCTTCTTCCGTCAATGGTCTCGCAACCAAGCTGTGTTCTTCAACTTCATCTTGTGTGGCTGTCAATACAAAAATTCCTTTAATGTATTTCAGTTCAGTACAAATCGTATCTAACAATCTAATTACCACGAATTTCGCTCCCATTGTTCCCAATTTGCGCCCAAATCCATTGCAATTTCGCCTCAATCTTGACTTGTGTCTCTTTGACAAGGTCATGAAGCTGAACCAGTTCTTCCACATGTCGAAAACAAATGTCACAAGTTGTGTCCCATGTCAAATCAGGGCTGGCAGGAGCTAACTTGGCAAAAATTAGTGAAACTCCGGCATTTAAAACTGATTCTCTGTCTCCGTGTGGGTGGGATTTAGATATTTTTGCAGTAAAATTGATTTTACAAATGGGACAATCGCCCTCTTTTAATAGGGGCATGATAAATGGTGCAAAGTATTATAAAACTACATTTTTGTTGACTGGTTTCGAAATGAATGTGTAAATATAGCAGACTAGCGTATAGCCCCGGCTAGCCGGGGGTGTGCCCTAGCCCCCCCACATCTTGGAGGACAACCTCCCTTTCACAATTAGAAGCAACTTTGCCATTTGCACCATGTCTCTATCTCTTACTACTTAGAAGTTAGAGCGGGGACATTATTTGACTTGACCAACATTATTTGACTTGACCACACCCCCTACCACCCCACCTTGTAGGATAACCTCCCCTCCAAAATATAAACCTACTTTGTCACCCCTACCTTACAAAAACCTAGATACTTGAAAGGACAGTGAGAATCTTATTCTCACTTTTCTACTTGTCTGAGGAAATGAGCGCCCAAACCAAATCTGAACGCCGCCGCCGCCGCCGTCATGATGATGATCTGTAGAGAATTCTTGAAATAGATGATTCCTTTCCCTCGACGCAAAACAAAAAAATTTTGAGACAAAGGCTTCGCGATACATTAGACTTATCATTTATTTCGTAATTTACATACAAACATATAAAAATACTGGAGAACAATTTACAAAGAAAGATAGAGAGGTGTAGTACTAGAGTTACCAATTTCCGCCCAGATCCGTCGCCACCCCAGCCATGTTCTTGGCCTCCTTTCTTTTTAACCAATTGGCCCTCTTGTCCTTGGCCTTTTTCCTCTCAGTCCGACCCTTTTTAGCCTGTAACAATGTCCAATTGATCTTTAAGCGTGGCCCCAATGTTTATCTAGGGAGAGAAAAGCAGGAGTCTTATATAAGATCTTATCAAAATGATTAACACTATTATAGCCACCACGGTCTTATGTCTTATCTTACATCATCCGGAATCCGGATATAGCGAAGATTTTTAGTTCCTTGGAGGAAGAAGAATTCAAAATTTGATACTTCTCCCGTGCCCTTGACCAGTCGGACGGTTTTTAAGGTCAGGTTCATGAAGCTGAGAAAAGTAAGAGTTAGAACCTTATCGGAAAGGTGATATGATATAAGTCACTTATCCGATATTTAATACTCGTAAAAATAAGAAATATTCAATTACCAATCAACTTCTACCAGGATTCCGTGCAGAATGACTTCATTTTTTAATTCGACCGTGACCTTTTTCCCCTCAAGGCCTCGAATCAGGGGAGCTAACGTTTGACAAAATAAGGCACGTTCACGACCTCCAGTGATTGATGACCCCATGTCAGTTTTTGGCTATTAATTTAAAATTAACTCGTTGCATGCAAAACTTGGTTGGAACTTCCGTATGATTCCATGAATCCCACCAGTTTTCATATGAAACGTCATTTCTAAATCAAACTGTGGCCTAAACTGCGACGCGTTGGGTCAACAATTAAAAGGAAATGTTTGACCAGTAGTCTCAGAAGTGTATTTTTTACCCAATTATCTTGTATTTTTTATTTTCACATTTTCATATTTACAATTTTACAAATTTTGAAATAGGATTTTGATTTTGATGCGTGTCTGATCAATGTACAAAGGTTTGACAAACTTTTTCGAAAACATTGTAAATATTTTAGAGTAATAGTTCTTTAGGTAGTTGCTTCCGGTTCATCCACACGTTTATATAATGATTTATCCTTCGGAAAATTGTGAACTCTCAACATTGATGGGACCTTATCCGTA
>JAAXNX010002272.1:0-14030 GCA_036491905.1 Folsomia manolachei
TCAGATTAACCTGTTTCAAACATACTCGATGCGTTTACAAAACGGCATTCCAAATGGAACGAGGTATAATGATGGCGTGTTCGATGAAACCGACAAAGTCAATGTGATCAATGCCGCTTTAGCGAGATACCCATCAAGTTTTCAATTGTCCGTGGAGCTTTTAAAGAATCATATGAACACTCCTACTGCTGCTATCCAACAAACAATTGCAAAAATGCAGTCACAAACCCCAGATGAAACTGAGGATACGATGTTGGACAATATTTTGCTCGTATTAGGATGTGACGCAAAACACATGCCACCTCTGTTGAATACATATATCAACTCGTCTCCAAAACGGGCTGCCAGATATCTCAGCTACATTAATTTAAATGGTAAATATAATCATGATCTAAAAAGTAATTTAAAGAATCTCATGCAATCTTCACAAATCAATAGATGGAATTGCTCAAGCACGGAAAATACATCAGAAAATGAGTCACCGGGATTCGTGCAGCGTTTTGAAAACAATGGCAGCTATAGAATTCAGGTCTTTGAATCAAAGTGCTTCAAATGAGGCTAAATTCAAAGGCTATCGTGAACTCATGGAAAAAGCCTGCATACTACATGGAAGGAATGACATTGGTTAGACAGAATTTATACAAAACTAAAATTCATTATTTTTTAATTATATCAATCCTATTTTATAGATGTTTGGATTACATTCATCGGGTTTGAAAAAAATCTCGGGAATGAAAAGGATGTTTCTGAAATTTACGCCCGTGCTTTAAATTCCGTGAATACAACCCTCAAGGAAAAACTTATGCACAGCTATCAAGAATTTTTGAGAAAAAAGACTAATAATAATTACCTCTAATTAAGACAAGGTGACAATCTTTTTCGTGTATATAATATAACTGGCTACATAAAAAACAATGTCTAGAACCCTTAGTCATTAATTATTACAGATAATTTAAATGTTAATTATTTTACTATGGACAAATATTTCAGTATGCATTTTCTAAGTTGTTATTAAACGTTTTGTTGAAATAATTGCAATCATAACTTGATTTTTGTCCGTGGTAGGTTCATACTGTTGACCCCAAGACAAGGTTGATAAGCTAAAGTGTGCAAAAATATTCGCAAGTTCAACGAATGGATACCTCAGTTTTTGCGAGGAAAGCAAAACTGAGAAGAAACCGGGCGGCGGTTTATTGCAACCATTTCCCGGCGTGTGTCAGTGTCGATTTCTTTTTTGCTCTGCTCAAAATTTTGGAAATTTTGAAAATTATTTAATAATTTCTGAATTCATAACTGAAGGGGTAGCAAAATGGCTGCGGAGGAGACTGGAGCGATTCGATGGGTGCCGTTGGAGTCTAATCCTGACGTAAGAAAGTAAATAAATCGTAAAGAAAACCGGTTTTGTTATGATTAGCTAATTTGCGAATTTTCTATCAATTCTTGCTTCATTCAATCAATTCAATGTTAGACGGAGTCGTAAATTACGACTCGTAATTAGTGTCAGAAATGGTAAAACGTTTTAATTTCTTTTAGGTCCTCACGAAGTACTCGAGGTCACTGGGGGCGTCTATGGGTCAATGGCTGGACGTTTTTGCCCTGGATGATGACTCGTTAACCACAATTCCACAACCTGTGAAGGCTGTCATTCTTCTGTTCCCGATTTCTGAGGGGGTAAGGAAATCGAAACTTGATAAAAAGTATTTAATTCATTGATTTTCTACGTATTTACTTTAAAATGTTTTTGTTCTTCTACAGTACGACCAGTACTGCAAGGAACAGGATGAAGAGATGAAGAAAATGGGGCAAGAAATCCCAAAGGGTAAATATTAAGTACTGCAATTTGTAGGTTATTATTTTATATTTGCTTTTTGTATTGACTATTGACAGGCTTGTACTACATGAAGCAATTCATTCCAAATGCTTGTGGAACTGTGGTACGCCCCAATTACAACATTTTCTAATTTTACAAGCTTTCAATTTATGAGAGAATGTTACTAAATTATTGTCCTAATTTTACAGGGGATCATTCATGCTTTGGGGAATAACTCGGAAGAGTAAGTGACGGTTTAAAGTTTAGAATTAGTCACAATTGACAATTGAGCTAGGCCCAGTACCACCCTGATGACCAAATTGTGTGCTCTTGTGACACGCCTTTGTTTTGGGGACATCTTCTTTGTACTGGGACAGCAAACTTGCTCAATTCCCATTTTATTGGTTTTGACAGGCAGTTTTGAAACGGTCACTTTATTTCAAAATCGTAGTATGGGGATAGGCTTACAGATTAATTGTTAGCGGTAGTTCTTTGTCCAATTTTTTATATTTTGCTTGATCTAATAATTTCCAGAGTGAAACTCACCGAGGGAAGCATGCTTAAACAGTTCTTGGACAACACTCGAGAAATGGATGCTCACGCTAGAGGATCCGAGCTGGAAAAGTTTAATCAGATTGCTACCGTCCATGAAGAAATTGCGAACGAAGGACAAACTACTGCGCCAAACCGAGAGGACATAATAGTCACGCATTTTGTTACTTTTGTTCACAAAGATGGGCATTTATGGGAACTGGACGGAAGACGCGAAACTCCGGTAAATCATGGTACAACCACTGCGGATTCTCTTTTAAAGGTACAATTTTATGCTGAAATGGACTCTGTTTTGAAGTACATGTGTTTAAATTAATTTCGTTTTTCTGTATTTATAGGATGCTGCCGTGGTCTGCAAAGCAAGAATGGAACGTGACCCAACCGAGTATCGATTCACAGTTGTAGCCCTTACAACTGGAGAAGTCGTAGAGTAGTCATTCTATCAAACAATCAAATAACATTCTTCAATCGCTTATCAATTCAATCCATATAAATTTAAAAATCTCATAATTGGTGCCTCTATGTGATTCAATTTTTCCTTCGATATCAATACTTAATAATCAATCTCGGTCATGTCATTAATAAGTCATTTTCTACGAATCTCAGTAATTTAAATTATTGTAATATTTTCCAAAATTTGGTAACTTTTGTTCAATAAGCTTTACGGTGATGGGTGATGGTCAATAAACAAAGAGACTGATATTGTCAATCATTTCCAACGGATTACGTTTGTTTTGTTAGAATCAATCAACTTCTAGTACATAAATTAAATATCATTCGAATAAAATCAAATTTTATTGTTCGCCATGAAAAAATTGGTAATTTATATGCATAAATAAATAATTTATATGCATAGATAAACTTGCTCCACAATTTGAATGCCTTGATTATGTTTCTGTGGGATTGACCGGATGCAGCTCCTGGAATTTGTTTGATAACCATAAAATAAAATTATGAATATTATTTACTTCCTGCTGACCAAATACGGTTCGTCACGTCACACCCACTCCAACCCGCAAAATGTCGGCGTACTCCCGTAGCCACGCCTTGATAACCCCACTACTTCTACTTCTCTTTGCCGTGAATCCAGCCTACCTCGCCGGATTGTCGGAATTGACAGATGTGGTAAGAAAAGGAAATCCTTGTCCATTTTCCATTTGTCATTATTTTAGAGAAGCTAACTCCCTAACTCACAGGTACCCTACGAATGTCCCCGTGAACCACTTTCCGTTCTGGATATATCTGAATGCATTTACAATATTTCCATTAATTTGGTAATTAAATTAAATTATTCCATCCCATCCCATCCTAAGTTTGCCTGTCCTCTATTTTCTGGCCTCATTCACAAATCCTTTGCCCCAGGTCGCATCCAACGTCACCCACGTTCACCCCGAGCACACCAAGATTTATGTTCAGTAAGACTTAATCTTAAAAAAATGCTCCAATTTCCAAATGCCTTATCTTACTCAGTTAAGCACTTTACAGGGAAATTGGAAGCTCAGCCAGCGACATTTTACACACCGCTCACGACTTTGCAGAAGAATTTATTGATAATCAACCTTATCGTGTCGTATCCCAACGGGCACCAGTCAATTTTGATGACCAAGACCAAATCGAGAGGAATCACTTCATGCACATCCACTTCCCGAATGAAGCATTTGACTCGGATGGACTCATTAATCAGTTTTCAGAGTCGAAGATAGAAGTTAAGAATGTAAGTTGACATTTTGCATGAGCCTCGTCACATGATAAGTCACTTATCGGTGTATTCCAGCTCGCCAAACTCTCAACCAAAGCCTACCGGACGATGGAACTGCTCCTCGACTCGGTAGGAGAGGCGGACAAGGAACTAGGAAGAAATAAGTCGGAATACTTCTTCGATGGGACGACCCTTGTTTCGGATAGTTTGGAAACCTCGGACATTTCAGAACATTCCGACATTGTCCTCCAAGCCCACCACTCGGTAGAAGATAAGAGTCACAGACCTCAGGAACCTGTGAAGGTTCACATTTCCTCCGAAATTAAAAGTGTTTTCGACTCCATGGGCGTCTCCAATGTGCAAATTCAAATGTTGGAGACGTTGGATAATCCATTTTTTGATGACAACTCCGCCGTTATTAAGACCCCAATTGTGTCTGTGGTCATGAAGGATTACACTCCGGGACGGGAACATGAACAGATTGTTCTGGAGGGGGTGGCGAAACCTTTCGAATTCTGGATGCCATTGTCACCCACGGATGATGGGGATGAGATCGGGACAACGAGGATCCAACGGAGGGCACCTTTAAGCAATTTGAGTAATGAAGATATTCAACCTTATCATCTTGTTTTACCTTATGATGCTCTTGTCATTGTGGAGATTGTGAATGCTTCGAAGACTGAGGAATATGCGGTGAGTCCAGATGGCTTATCTTGAGATAAGGTTAGTTGTGACCGGGATACATTTCAGGTCGTCCATCTCAAAGATTACTGGCCGGTGAAAAACGATTTTTGTGGAGGTAGTGAAGTATCATATCTAAAATTTGATCCGAAGAATGACTCCAGTCTTCAGGCCAAATTTGCGACGGAAAAATCCAAGTATGACACTAAACCTTGAAGTTATCCGAGCATTATTGATTGGTTATTGATTGGTTATCATGAATGAATAACCAATAAATTTTTGATTCCTCAGTTTCAGTCGGTCTCACCTGGACGGCGAGCAATATCTGGATTACTACATCGCCATTTACATGGCCGACTCGGCCTCTAAGGATCCAATGGTACAATTCACCTTCAAGATAACCCGCTTATCTTGCCTATTTCGGGACGAGGACATGGAATTCTGGTCGGAACGTGGGTGCGTTGTGTCAGAAGAGTCAAATTCTTCGATGCTTCATTGTAAATGTAATCACGCCAGTATTTTTGCTGGGACACAATTCACTGTGCCCAACGACATCGAGACTGTGAACGTGTTTGACTTCAAGGCATCGGATTTTCATGATAATCCGATTATATTGGGGGTCGTGTGCTCCCTGGTGGCGTTGTATATTGTTGGGATGATCATCTCGTTTTGGCTGGATGTCCGGAATAAGCGAGGAAATGTCGGGATTACTATTATGACGGATATTGGGGGTCCTGTGGAGAACTTTTACTATCTTATCACGGTTATTACGGGTAAGTACAGTATAGATTGGATAAGCACATGTTAGTTAACTTGGATTTATTGCAGGGAACCGATTGTATGCTGGTACCTCTGCAAATGTGAGTCTGCAATTGTACGGAGTTCAAGGACGTAGTCAAGTATGTAGAGCTTATCTCGAATTTTTAGAAGGAAAGGTTTTAAAAGTTCGGTACCAAAAATATTTGGAAAATTCAGGTCTACACGCTCCGAGAAAGTCGGACTCCAGTTTTAAAACGAGGTGGAATCGACAGTTTTTTGGTATCTTCGGATAAATATCTGGGAAAAATTGAGAAAATTCGGATTTGGCATGATAATTCTGGAAAGTCGCCCGACTGGTGGGATAACGTCTTATCATTTAAATTACTCTTGAATATACATAAAGTGACTTGATGCCGATTTTTGGTAGGTACTGCCGAAAAGTGATAATCAAGGAAATCAAGAGGGACATCGAATTCCTATTCTTTATCGAGGACTGGCTCCGAGTAACTGGGAAAAAATCTACAATCATTTACGAGAATCGTCTCGCGACAGATAAGGAACTCCGAAGTTTTAGGCGACGTTTCCACAAAAATTTGGTGGAAGACCTGGACAATTCTCATCTTTGGTTGAGCTTCTTCCGCCATCCAACTGCCGAGTCGATTTACTCGGTGTCAACGACTAAGTTGTGCCTTTTCTATACTGGCGTTGTACATGTTGTCCAATATTTTGATGTATGGTGTGGAGCTGGAGGATCCGGGTAAGTCACTTATCGTGAGGAAAGTTGATAAGCATTCTAGTTTGGGTCGATAACCTGGCATCTTTGTTCAGACGACCCTTACGGATTACAGTCTTACATTGTCGCACTTCAAATGGCTTTATTGGAGCTGCCCTTCGGATTTGCGATTATTTACATGTTCTGGTATGAATTTGACCTTTCTTGTCCTTTTGTAAATACATGTCAACCCATTTTCTAGGCTTATCCGAGAACGCCACATCCCAACCTTGATAGTATGGAGGAAACACGCCGACACAATAAAGAGTCGTCCAAGAGGATCAGTATTTGTTCCAAGAAAATCGCGACATTCCCAAAGTCTCCCACCTCCACCTTCTCCCCCACCAGTGGAGGACGGCGCTGGAGAAACTACTTCACTAGATTTACATTCCAGCCCTTCTCAAACCTCGGAAAATTGTTCAATCAAATCCACAAATGTGGAAGACTTTGAAAAATGGGTGTCCGCTTATCAAGGTGGCGACCATCGAACCATGGTTCATGCCATGATGGACGAAGATGACTCATCGGAACAATTACCCGCTTCGGACCGGGTCGGTTGGGGACGTCGCGGTCTTGTGGGTGCTTTCCGGGCATTGAATCTTGGAAGTTTTTTCTACAAGGGTGAACATGATCCTTCCGATGTCGAAACGTTGATTGACGAAGAGCTTAAAGAGACCTTGATAGAAGTTGAAGAAAAAAAGAGACAAAAATCACTGGCGGCTGGTGCCGGAGATGGCGTGATTCAAGTTGGGATGGTGGGTCAAGGTCAGGGTCAAAGCCATGGTAAAGGTCAAGGCCATGTTCCGGACCACGTTAGTGCCAAAGATAAGCATCGGCCCTCCACCCCGGAGGACGAGGAGGACGTCGGAATTGCCTTCGAAACTTGTAAGATGAAGCCATACAAGAAAGGAGGTTGTTATCTGCCCTGGTGGTTTATCTTCATATCCTGGACCATTTGTCTGGCGTCGATATTCATCTTCTTATACTTCACCCTTCTGTATGGACTCCACTACGGATACTTAAGAAGTCTGGATTATCTTTATAGGGTCGCGATGTCCTTTTTGTTAAGTGTCTTCATCATCCAACCGCTCAATATTGTGCTGTGGGCGCTTATCTTCACGATACTTTGTCCTCCCAAGTATTGGAGTGTTATGGATGAGGAGAGATTTCAAATTATAGATAAAAAAGATGGCGCAGATGATTTAGGACAGAGGGATCCAATTATGCTCAAGGTTTTTGAGGCGGAAAGGGAACATCCTCCGTTGAAGGATGACACGATTTTTGTGAGATTTTCATAAAATTTTGAAATTTTTCTGACCTGGTTTTGAATTTTGGATTTGAACATTGTTCCAGGAACTCAAAATCGCTGCCAGACGATGGGAACGTGTTAAGAGCGCTATGGGGAAGCTTATCTTTTACATTCTGCTCCTAGTGCCACTCATCCTATTTTCCTACTCGGGTCGAAGTTCACATGATTACAGGTTAGTGAGAAATATGAGGAACATGCTTCACACCCAGGGACCCTATGTGAACACTCCGGAAGAGTTGTATGGCTATCTAACAAACATTGTGACGCCGATGGTTCACGCCACGAAGAAATATGACGGAAACCCCGTTTCCTGGCGAAGGCTAGGTGCCATAGAGTTACAGGATCGGATCAATATATTAATCGGGGTCCCGAGAGTCCGGCAAGTTCGTGCGCCGAAGGGTAAAGGCTTATCAAAGATGTTATCAGAATTTTAATGGATTGGTATCTGAGACAAAACTTTTTTTTTGCTTTCAGAAAAATGTAATGTCCCCGACTCCGTGAAGTCGACCTATGAAAACTGCTACTTTTCCTACGACATGTCCAACCAGGAAACGGGGACCTACTACCCGTTCTGGATGCCCGTGAAGGATCTGTCCGAAAGGAAATTCTCGGCTTCCAACGACGTCTGGAAATTTAGAGGTCGCTCCGGAACACACAACCTGACGGGAAAATCACAACAAGACATTGACGCCGAGAAGTTTGTCCGCTCTCGGAACATCCGCGGAGAAAAAGCAACATACGATGGAGGCGGATATGTCGCAGAACTAGGAAGAGTATCTCGTCAAACTATTTCAACTCTAAAATATTTACAAAGAAATCGTTGGATTGATCATCAGACTCGTGCGGTTTTTGTGGAATTTACCACATACAACCCGAACCTCCATCTTTTTGTCGATATAGTCGTCATGATTGAGAGAGGACCTTCTCGCTCGTTCTTTACGAGTTTTGAGGTATAATACAGAACGTTAAGGTTACAACCTAAGTGTCTCAATTACATGCTTATCTGCAGATAACCCCACTCCGCCTGCGGACCGATGACGATATCGAAGGTCCCTCTGTGGCGATGATTGCCTTCTTCCTACTTGCCATTGGTGCTGTAATCCTCCTCCTGAATCTGGTTTGGATCATTATCTTCTCCACGGAACTTCGTCTCTATAAAAGGCACTGGTTTTGGTTGGATATCGTAATGATCCTAGGAATAGTTGTGTCTCTTTCGGTATCCCTGAAGAAATATTACGTCATGGAAGACACAACCAGGACCATTCAAACGATGAAGATTAATGAATACGTGAGTCTGCAGGAGCTCGCGTTTTGGGATGGGATTCAAACTGCGGCCTTTAGTATTACGCAATTTATATGTTTCCTTAAAATCTGGCAACTTCTCGTCTTCCTGGATGGTGGCTTCCTGGTGACGACGCTAACTGTGGGGCTGGCTTCGAGAGCTATTTTTGCGTATTTTTGCATAAGTTTTGTAGTCATCATGGGATTCTCTTGTGCGGGACATGTCTTCTTTGGGAGTAGTATGAGCCAGTTTAGGACGCTTTGGGATTCTTGGGTGACACTTGTTGGGCAGGTTAGCAAAAATATTTGTGGAGTGTCATATCCTAAAATTATTTCTGTCATTATTGCAGTCTCTCCAAGTCAAAATTTTTGCGAAACTCTACTCCCACGACCGAATCATCGGTCCAATATTCGGCTCCCTGTTCGGATTCGTGGTAGCCTTCCTCTTCCTCAACATCCTAATCTCAATTCTAAATCAGGCCCGAAAAAATGCGAAACTCATGGCGAGAGAAAAGTTTCTAAACTGGGGTATCGGCGAATCCGTTGTACATCATTTCTGCGCCAAGCGGAGACCAAAAAAACTGCATCCCAGTTCAAAACCGGATGTCGCAATCCCAATAAGTGACGACGAATCTTTGGAACTTGAACCAGCTCGAGTTGACGCCATGAAGGAGGCTACAATCCAATTTTTAAGGACAGCTCTCCAATCTGAAAACGCTACAAAAATGCGGGCAATGAAATCCTACGCCAACACCTTCCTGGCTGAGAAGGGTTATCATGTCATCCCGAAAAGAAGTTTGGCGGATCGGCAGGATATCGAGACTGAGGAGAAAATGAATAGGATGCGAGCGATTGTCGCGGAATTCCTCAGGTCTCAAATTGGTGTCGACATGAGTATTGAGGAACTACGTAAATATAATGATGTTAACAAAGCTGTTGTGAGTTTGAGGATATTTAAACTGGAAAAATTAGTGGGTGAGCTACAAGCTAGATTGAAGGTGTATGAGGAGGTGTGAAAATATTGTAATTTCCTGGACAGTTTTACAATAGAAGAAATAATAATGATTTTGAATAGACCAAGAAATTCTTGGCAAGAATATTAATAGCGATTTGTAACAAATGATTTGTTTAGCACCAATTATTTAGTGGATGTAAATCGCATGAATATTAATTATAAAGTTTTACTCGTCCAGGAGGACTAGTGGCCCAGCAGAATTGGGATTTTTATTTTCCAGCTTATCAATAAATTAGCCCTCCCTGAAAAATGCGGTTATCCTTCAAGTCCTCCGCCTGGGTGGTGTGTGCTTTAGAAGTAATTTGTAAGGGAGGAATATTAACTACTTCAAAAATGACATTACCAGAAATTAACCTTATCAATGTTTCATTAGTATCCGGAGTTATCGGAGGTTTGACGGTGTACACCTGGATTTCGGAGGGGAAGCCGACAACCTTTCTCTATCCTTTGGAACCCTCGAAAACCTTGAGCTTTGAGGTTCGAAATACTGCGTTAGAAAGTAAGTTGTCTACCAAATTAGCCCAAATTGACCTTGATAACCACATATTTGTGTTGATAACTTGTATGGGTTACTGGCAGATTGCGTCTTTCTATGGTGTGTCAGCGTCGTGTTGGTCATTTGCGTTTGGAGGGTTATGTCCGCAGTTCTACTATTTTTCTGTGTTAAACGGGTGCGAATTTTTAGGAACATTTTTAGCAACTACAATAATTTGCAATTATTTCAAGCTCATTTACAAGAAATGACAATCTCTACAGGGATCCGCAGCCATCGGTCAGTACTGGATTTTGTATAAGATGCTAGCCCTCATAATTTCCCTGTTTGTCGCCATCTCCTCCTTTAACTCCTCTGGGGCCAAGATCCCTTCCATCAGTTCCTTTGTTGTGGATGCGTTGACAAGCTATTTTATTTTGATTCTTCACCCAGAAATTGAACGGATGCAAAGAGCCATCATTGCAGAGAATAAGGAGAAGAATAAAACAATTACAGGGCATGACAATGACGAGCATGACCTGACTTGATAAGGTCTGAAGGGGCGAAGATACAGAAAAGAAATAATATGCTAAATTATATGGGATATAAATTCTATTGCAAGGTTTCAATTTGATTAAGATGTGTTTTGAGCATTCTAAATTCATTGGAAATCATTAAAAATACACATACTCCAATAAAGTTGCTTAAAAGCCTATAAAAGCTTCCTACTACTAACTAAAGTCTTGTTACTTAACTAATTAAAACTGCTACATACTAATAATCATGATTTGCTCGTTTTCGAAATCAGTCGCCAAACCGAATTCTCTCATACCGGTCGCTGGGCTTATTAAAATTCATCAGTTGCTTGTAAGTGGACACCAGGAACTTTGAAGGAAAAATGGACCACAATTAAGTAATACGGATACAACTAAATCCTTGTAAAGTATGTTTTACAGCTTACCGAAAATCCTTTAAAGTAAATTTTAGGGATAGTCTGAAACACGGCCGGAAAGTTGTTGGACCTGTGCAAAATATTATTGCATTGACACCAATGCATGTCCAATTCCACCGGTTACACCTGACCCTTACCCTTCATCAATGACAGATGTTGAGCTATGTGCGATAAGTTTCAAAGACTTCAGACCTGCAGCCAAATAAGTTATCAGGTTAAACGACAACCACTAAAAGTCAGCACATCGGTATTTCCTACCATGAAAATCAGTTCCATCAATTCCCCTCAACAATTTAGATAACATCGTCATACACTCCAACTTCAGGGTTAAGTCTTCCAACAATCCCCATTGTCCCAGATCCGCCATCCAACCCATATCCGCCAAAAGGATGCAACTATCATATAACTTCCGCTTCAGGAACAACTCCAATTTTCTCACGTTTGGGAAATTTGACGCCATTTTTTGCACCGATTCAAAGGGACGTTCTCGAATTGGGGCGTCCAAAAAGTTACCCCGCTCATGACGAACATTGAATGACAATTGAGTCACTGTTGTTGAAGGTCCCATGGATGTCAGGAAGTGGTCAAAGTGTCCCAGAGCCTCATCTGAAGACACGCTCAGATCCAATTTGGTCAGAGATGGAAAACTTTGAGGAGACATGGCGAATTGTTGGAGGAAGCCGTTAATTGGGTGGATCCCAAGAGAAACGAGGTTTGGAAATGATGGCAATTTGTAGGTTTGCTCACGATTAAAAGACTGAAGACCAAAAATTAAGGCTGATTGACATGACTCTCTCATAATTGACAAGTTTTTTGTGTTTGCTTTATACTTACACGTAATTCAAATGAGTCAAAATTTGAATGCTCATTGCAACATGCCGTCATCTTGAGTTCCTGAAGCCAACCCTTTACTCCGGCCAACATTTGCTCCAATTTTGGGATACTGAAGTCTCTTCGAATCACGCTAAATAATTACAAAATAACAAGGTCTGACCTCAGTGACCTCTACTTAAAATAGCTTGATTCACTTACGGCCCTCCCTTAAGGACACCGTCTTGAAGCTGGGTGAATCTCACAGGAAAGTTGATCAGAGTCAGGGATTTGAGTCTCAAGGCTGAGTTCAGCTCGAGATAAACGTTTCCTGTGACCGATAATCTGCTCAAATTCGGAGATTTATTAATCATCTCTTGAAAGATGCTCAGATATCGATGTCCAGTTTGAAATTTGTTGCCCCTTTCTCCATCCCCAGCATCGAATTCCAACTGGGTAACATTTGGCAGATAAGGAAGATTTTGGGACGGATTTACACTTTTTGATAGCTTGCCAAGGCTCAACTTCTCTTGGATCGAGATTTTTCGGAGGTTTGAAAAAACTTGGGATTTCAGCAAGTGGGCCAAAGTTGGACAGAAGTCCCAATCCACGGAAAACACGATTTCCTGAAGTCTTTGGGCATGACTGGACAAGAACGTTTGGCAGGATGCCTTGTCCCCGGAATTGGATGACCCGGGTGTTTTAACGCTCTTGATAGCGACACGTTTTGCAAGGTGTGGGCTGATTGTTGGGGTTTGAGGAGGTTTCCAGCTTCGTAGGCGTGGCTGGGAGGATGTGGCCGCAACAATGCCATCATAATGTGAGCAAAGAGAGGTCACATCGAGGTGGGTACGGGTTCCAAGGGCGTAGCTGGCAGGATCTTCCCAATCTTTGGAGACTGTGCGGATTTCCCTTATCTGTTCCAATGGGAGGTATTGAAATACCTGGAGTAGAACCTGGGATAAAGGAATTATTGAGAGAGTATGATGTGAAAAAGGGTATAGTTGAAATAGGGAATGTTGGATAAGCTCACATCGAAATTTCTCAGTGCGGGATGAGTCGCGTCCATGTCCAAGTTTATCAAGTTCTTCGAAAATTACGTGTGTATTCGGGTAAATTATTTTTGCAAGTCGAGTGAATAATCTCTTGAGTACCAACGCAATTTGACTCTTTATCTAATCACTATATCGGTAATTCTTTTGTTGTCTTTTTTTTTTTCTTTTTTTTTTTTTTTCTTTTTTGTAGCTTTGCTTGAGTACGTGGGTGGGGCTCTGAAGATTTCCGGAACAAAGCTTGTCCTAAGAAGTTACCTGACAACTAAGTGCAAAAATCCAGGATGCCATCAATTATTCGACATTCCCTTCAATTTTGCAATATAAACCACACCCACTCTCAAATCCTTCCCAAGAATGGAGTCTTGCCCACAAATACCCGACTGTCCCGCGTGCCTCCAGCCTTTGACTTGCATCAACGGTGTAAAACCCGATCTTGTGGCGACTCCCTGTGGTCATCTCTTCCACAAGGATTGCTTGCCACCCCCCAGCCACTCCAGCTTCTTCAGTCTCGAGTATTGGCTGGGATTATGTCGTTGTAAATCCTGTCAAAAGCATTTCTTGTACACGGATCGTATCAGATTTTATTCAGAAATGTCTGACTCTGACCCGGTGGAAATGGCTGAGCAAGCAGACTTTGAAATGGACGACACAACTTCTTCAGAACAAAATGTCCCTTGTAATTGTGGTCACGAGGATTGTGTCGCGTCCGGACAAATGCAGAAAGATTACGAAGTCCTGGTAAAACAATTGGAGGAGTTGGAGGAACAAATGGAAACAGAAAAGGAGGCAGTGATGCTACTCCAGGGCCTGGTTGACAAGTAATTTGTTTTAGGGGTGTAATATGTAGATTATGTTTAATAATT
>JAAXNX010002273.1:795-14010 GCA_036491905.1 Folsomia manolachei
TTCAATCAATAATTGAAGTTCAATTAAATATAGCAATAATTGATTGATTGATTTTTAGGGTGATGGAAAACCCGTCATGGTAAAGGGAGAGATCAAAGGTCTCGCCGCAGGACTGCACGGATTCCATGTGCACGAGTTTGGCGACACCACGGATGGCTGCACTTCCGCCGGACCGCATTTTAATCCTATGGGGGTAGGTGGAGGATAAGTTACTCTGGGTTATCTAGGCTGGATAGTGAAGTTGGTTAGATTGAATATTTTGTGTTTTGCAGAAAACTCACGGAGGTCCAGGAGATGCTGAGAGGCATGTCGGGGATTTGGGGAATGTGACCGCTGGAGCGGATGGGGTGGCTAAGATTGATGTCAAGGACGCTCAAATTTCTTTGTTGGGTGCCAACAGCGTTGTGGGACGGACAATGGTGGTAAGTTGACTTGTCAGTTGCGGTTCGTCTGTAAGAAAATAAGTAAATTAAATGTTTGACTGCTTTTAGATCCACGCTGACCCGGATGATTTGGGAAAAGGGGGTCACGAATTGAGTAAGACTACTGGAAATGCTGGAGCACGTGTCGCTTGTGGAGTTATTGGACTGGCCAAGATTTAATTGAAGTTATCAGCAATCAGGGTTATCACACCAGTGACGTTAATAAGATATAGAAATAGAATTCTTTAAATTCGATGTTCAGAAATTATTGTAAAATTTTACCCTATTGGATGATTGAGCTATTACCGGTGTGTCGAGTTCAAGTATAGAAATTCCTTGTCCAAATTGTTTGTCAAAATTCTGGAACATACTTCTTTCACGTAAATTTATCTATTTGAGGTTATTTTTGTTTGTTTTCTTGGTTGATTCTTATTTTCAAAATTACGAAAAATTTGGCATGTTTTACTAAGCTTTACTTTTGTGGAAGACATTCCCAACCTACTTTAAAAGACCAACTAAAAATTAATCCAAACCAAATGTTTCTAAAGTTAGTAAATTCAGAATATTTTGTGTAATTGTCATACTCTTATTATAGATGGTTACAATAAATGAATTGGAAGGTTTCAAGTTTATTTTTGTACATCTTATTAAAAATACAAATTGTGCATGAGATTATATATTTCATGACTTTTGTCAAAAATTTTCGCTACAAAAGTTAGTGTATATAAATATGTTGTCGACTATAAAAATGAAATATTTATTTTGAACCAGTAATTAATAAGTTTCGGTCAGATATTCTCTCTGATAAACTGAAGGTCGGAAGATAAAAAAATTAAATACCTTTACCTAAACTTATTTATTACAAAAAACCGTGCGATGCCAATTTGTTCAAGTAAATTTGATTAGTTTGTACTTGTCCTCGCTGGATTCATCCAAGAAGTTAACCCTGGTCAGACTCGGACGAACATCCTATCCGGCTATCCTACAACATCAATTTCAAGATCAGACGAAGAGTCTTCGTCTTCGGATATCTTTCTTTTACGGGAATTTGGTTTGTTCGCATTGGAAATGTTCTGTTGATCTTGATCACAACTCTTTTTATCCAGAGTTAAAACGAGAGAAGGTGACGACCCATTGCTTTTGGTGGCCTCGCTACTGAGACGTTCAAGTTGTAGGGAAAAAGATTTCTTAGATATCAACTCCATTACTTTCTTCTGGACCCATATTTTACCAGAGCTTTTGTCATTGACGCCGCTGGGAATGTTAACGCAGTAATTTGAACACGACGACTTGCCAGCTTGACCAGAAATTTGGGAAACGACTTCAGAATCTGACTGACTTTCTGAATCTGATTCACCTGACTCAAATCTCTTCATGCATTTTGCTTTGCAAGTGCAACATCGCCAATTTGTCAATATGCTCTTGGCGTTCTATTATAACTGAAGGTTTGTATGATTGTATCTTCGTTTCAGCGACTGAATCAGCACTACTGGTTTGGATTTGGTTAGACTCGACAATATCATGTACAGATAATACAGAATTTTCGTTTGATGATAAAATTGGTCCGACCTCTCCGGTTGGTTTAGCGTTTAGGCTATTTACGCCTTCAGTCTTTTCTTCTCGTGCCAAATCTTCCTCTTTTTGTTCCAATTTCAAAGTAGAAACTGCCATCTCAACGTCATCATTTACTGCAGTATTAGTATTAGAGTCAGTCTCATGAGTCTCAGTATCGTTACTTTTAGCGTATAGAATTATCCAGTAGCTTTAACTTTTTCCTTGCAGCCGGCACGGGTGTTTTTTTGCCTCCAGGTGCGGTATGCACAGAGGATCGTCCAATTCTTTTAATTTTCAAAGGTGATACTTTCAGCGGACTAATACCCAATGTTTTACTAACCACTTGTCGACCTCGATTTCTTGATGTGACTCTTTTAAAGGGAGGAGTTGGGTTGGACAGGGGCGGTGATTTTCCTTCCGCTTTAGCCAATAAAGCTCGACGAAATCTTTCAATTTCCCTTCGCAAAGGTCCAGAAGTTGATGGTTTCGGATTTTCCGTCGCATTTAAAATATCTCGATCTGCTTTGGACTGTTTGAGACGAAATCGGGTTAGATTATTTTTCTTCTTCTTGTTTAGTGACTTTAGCCGTTGACTTAGTGGAATGTTGGACACTTCATTGTCGGAGGAGGAAGCTGGAGGGTCATCCTTTTTAGCATGTGGTGAAGACGAATTGTCTTTTTTATTTTCAGTGATGGTTGTACTGGTTGGTTTAGGCTTCATTGGAATCAAAACGGGAAAAGTTTTTCCAGCCTTCTTTTGTTTACGGATGGTCGTGGCCTTCTTGTCTTCAATATTATTTTCATTTGAGTCGGTTGAAGCCATTTCAATTTTTGGCTTGCTCGTAGATGTGATTTCGTCATTCTGGATTTCATCTGCTGTTCCAGGCGAATTTGACCCGGTCGTTGAAGGTGACAGACAGGAATCATAGCCAGACGACGCAGTTTCCTAATGATATTAGACATAATTAGATGTTAATTCCCGATTAATTACTTCAATTTAAGTATTTTGTGTTCAAGATATATTTCACAAACCTGTTTATCCAACTTGAGATCAGTATTATTTCGGTTTTCTGGCGAATCGTCACACTTATCCGTAATCGCTTCCATCTTCTTATCTTCGGTACTTAAGCCTCCTTCCATTACAATTTCATTCCGTGTCCCTCGCAGAAACCGCCTTATCAGGGATACTCTAGTTAAAAATTCCAACAAAGAAGATTTAATCGGCATTTTAAAAGTAGCCTTATAAATCGATAAGCTCAAGTTTCACTGATTTGTAATCAATTTGAAATCAAACCGTCTAGCCCTACCCAAAATAATGAATGAGTCCAATAATTCTTACCACACAGATGAATCCACTTGTCTCCTAATGATAAGGACCTTATCTTATCACTGGTTGTGTCAATAATGAAACGTCTTCACTTCAAAGTTCAAACCTAGAAAAGTAAACAAACAAATAAACAAACAAACTTCTGTATCGCTGTCTACAAGAAAAATGAACGTCTAGAGCCTACACTTGATAACCGTTGTTTGATGTAGTTATCATTGATAAGTGCTGAATCAATATTTAATTCTACAAACAACTGCCTCGCAATAACTGAGGCCGTCTACAATCCTCTTTTTTAATTCAACCAGAAATAATTTGATACCAAAATACCAAAAATCCACCCAACTAACCTTTGACCTCAATCTCTGCCGACTTAGCTGGTTCCTCCCACCTTGGCGTTATCTCCGGTTTGTCGCCAAATTCGCCAAAAATTCGACCTCTCAAAAAATCCTTTGCTATCTTTAAACCCGCTCACCGGCTGGCTCCTCACTGATTTCCTCAACTCGCACTCTTTTGGCGGAAGTTGCTCAGTCAGCAGGGAGTTGTGACTCACTCTTGGAATTCATCAATACTCCTCAATAATTAATTCCCAACAATCAGCCAAACCTCCATTGTTGCCAACAATTGTTTAACAATCATCCTGGAACAATTACTGGTCAGTGACCAACAATGTCGTCGGGGACTTACCCCCGAATCCGCAAGAAGCCTCAGCACTGGTCCCCAAAAGAGGTCGGGGTCTGGCTGAGGTCGAAAGGTCACGATCCTGATGTCACCTCGAAAATGACGGAGACCCACGGAATCGATGGCCGGGCTTTGTTACTTCTGACGGAATCGGATTTACGGGATGTTATCGGTGTCCGGATGCTGGGACCGTTGAAGAATCTGCACTATGATATCTTGTCGTTGCAAAGGTCAAGAAAATATAAGAAGTCCGTGTCACCCTCGTCGACGTGTAGTTCCTCGTCGTCGTCGCCAACTGTGTCGCCGGAAGTGTCGGATGGCGAGGGGACGGAGACGGAGGTGGGAGAGAAGGAGTTGCAACAGAAATCTCATCATCGGGAACATGGGTCGTTTGATGGGGTGCCTGCGAGGAGGACGGTGCATGCGAGGAATCTCCATCCAGAAGTTTTTAAGACACTTGTGGCAATGTTTTACTTGTTTGTCGTGACCTGGATTACCGCACTGGTTATGGTTATCGTTCATGACAGAGTCCCAGACATGGAGAAGTAATTATACTTCATTATTTTTAATATTTGCTCTCTTCTTATACTTTCAATTATCAAAATTTAATCTAAAATTTAATTTTATTTAGATATCCACCTTTGCCGGATTTATTTCTGGATCACGTTCCACACATTCCGTGAGTGGAATTGAAAGGGAAGGGGTGGGATTTTGGGGGATAGTTTTTTTGTAATTTTTGGTTTTTATTACAGATGGGCATTTGAAATGTGCGAGGTGACCGGGACGATACTGCTCATCCTTTGGTTTGGGGTGCTATTCTTTCATAAACATCGTTTTATTTTGTTACGAAGATATTTTTGCCCTGAGGTAATTATATAGTTTAAATGTGTGTACTCACGAGCTCAGTTAAGGTCAAATTTTAATTCATATTCTTAAACTTTACATTTCAGTGGCACCGTTTTTCTACTCCGATGCGTCACAATGCTCATCACGAGCCTCTCTGTACCTGGCACGCATCTAAAGTGTAATCCCAGGCCATACGGTGACTGGATGTCTCGGTAAGTTTTAAATTAAATTTATTTAATAATTTTAATTTCAAAAAATATTTTATCTATAGGTTGTACAATGCATACCTGATTTGGAAAGGTGCTGGAATGTCTATCCAAGGAGTGCGGACTTGTGGTGATTACATGTATGAAGAAACCTACGTTTGAATTGGAGACATAACAAAAATTTGCTCTCGCATGTTTTCTAATAAATTTTTACCTAATTTAAAAGGTTTTCCGGACACACCGTCGCTCTCACAATGCTCAACTTTTTCGTCACAGAGTACACCACGCGACGCCTCTACTTCGTTCATACATTTTCCTGGTTGCTCAACACATTTGGAATTTTCTTTATTCTTGCGGCTCACGAACATTACTCCATCGACGTGTTTATCGCTTTCTACATAACATCTCGACTATTCCTCTACTACCACACACTCGCCAACAATCAAGCCCTGATGCAACGGGATAGCAAAAGAACAAAAGTTTGGTTTCCACTGTTTTCCTATTTTGAATCCGCTGTGGATGGCATTGTCCCGAATGTTTACGAATGGCCAATTACACCGAGAAGGATCAAAAAGCTGATTAAAATGGTTAGTCTCGGGATTGAGAGAAAGTTTGAAGGTAAATTCTTTGTGAGTAAAAGTTCTAGTTTGGGCTTCTTTCGGACCAAGGTGAATGCTTTTATTAGACCGATGATTTATAGGGGTGGCAGGGATAAGGGGGAGTGAGTGAATAAGGAAAGAAAAGTATTGTTAAAATAATATTAGTTTGTTAATCTTGTATTGAAGTGAAGTAGCCGTTTTGTGGCGCATGTCGTTGTTGAAAGTTCAATAAATCGCAATCCAAACCAAATAAGAAATTGCATTGCTTTCTACTTTATTTCCAAAAATAGGATAAGCTATTAAATTGATCATGATTTCATTGATTTCCAATGATAAGCATTAGCTCAGATAAGACTCATCCAGAGGAAAATGAGGCAAAACAAAATGATTTTGATTTTAGTAGCAGAAACTCGGAATTGAGCAAACACGAGCATGTTTTTGTGTTTAATATTTAATTTAATCATACGCAATTAATTATCTTTTAATTATTTGTGCCAAACATAATCAACTTGAAAGTGATTACCAAGAGGCAGACCTTTCCAATTGGGTGGGTGTGTTAAAGGTATTGCAAAATTCTAAAATATTGGAATCAGCTGTTGTAAAATTATTCAAGTTTTTCCTAATTTCTTACATTTTGCAAGGCAATCGTCAGTAAAGTATTTCTTTTATCTTTTTAAACAGGAATTTTCCCGTGGATAACTAAAACTGTTCGAGAACCGGGCTTATCGTTAATTACCGAATGTTCAGTCTCTAGACAAACCAGGACAAAACTATTTGACATCGTGGGTAAGCCTGGGAAGTCTAGCTATTCAATTCGCACCTAAATTTGTCAGCCTGTGTCAAAATACCTAAAGGTCTCCAATTATTTTATAGACGACAACATGAAGATTTGGGCGTGGGGCGCAAACAGTAATTCCCAACTTGGTCTCGGCTTCAAATCCGAACAAGAATCTACTCCTACCGAGGTCAAATTTGAGTTACCAGACTCCCTACAAAATAAGGAACTCGTTATCCGTGACATTACTGGTGGAGCATGTCACACCCTCGCATTGGGCATCGTACTAAAAGGCCAAAGAACTGAGGACAGTTTGGATAACCAGCAAAATATTGAATCGACAAAATATCCTCTGGAAACCATCCACGTTTCCACCTCCTTTGAAATCCTTTGCTTCCCTCAGGCCGAACAACAATTTGAATTTGAACAAATCGCTGCCGGATTCGACTCTAATTTCTATTTGTACCGAAATGGCCAAGTCAAATCCTTCGGGGACAACGGGTACTGTCAGCTTGGACGAAAAGTTGGACCAGAAGAATCTACTGCAGGAGTCAAGAAGAATTTTGGAAAAAGCTGGGGTGAACTTGATTACGAGAGCTTTTATGCTTCAAATCTGTATGCCGTTGATCTCCCGAAATTCACGTCGATCTCCGTTGGTCTCCGACATGCCGCTGCGATAAGCTTTGTAAAGGATTTATACGTTTGGGGAGATAATTCCAAGTATCAAGGAGGGATCTACGGACAAGGAGCAAATGGACGGGAAGAATTTCCAAGGCTGGTTCCAATACCGACAAGAGTGGATTTTCCACCTACCTTCAAATTTTCGAGGGTTGTCTGCGGCAAGGATTTTACAATTGCGGTGCATGAATCGGGCTACTCGCTATTTGGATGTGGACAAAATAAACATGGCGTCCTACTCCATGCTCCACAGGATGTGAAGGAGTTTCGAAAATTTACCCATATTTTTAATCATTTATCCATTGAGGCGGAAATTGCGGATATGCAAGCTGGATGGAGTCATGTTCTAGTGCTTTTGACGAATGGGAAGGTCATTTCTTGGGGGCGGAATGATTTGGGTCAGCTAGGAAGAGTGAGTGTCAACCCGGACTTTGATGTAGAGCCTGGCTACGTGACCAGTCTTCCGGAGAAGATTGTCTCGATAAAGTGCGGAAGTGAGCATAACCTAGCGCTAAGTGGATCGGGAAAGGTGTACGCTTGGGGATGGAATGAACATGACAATTGCGGAGTTAAGGTCATGGATGCATCGAGCTTTCCGGATTCAGAACCAATGATTCTAGAAGAAAACGTGCATTTGGATGAAACCGATGTCAGATCTCGTTCTGCGTGGAGAAAAGACTGCATTTTATTCCCAACTTTGGTCCAATTTCCGGAAAACGTAATTCTTTCAGTGATAGGATGTGGGGCTGGGAGCTCATTTGCGGTTTCTTACTAGATTTGTTGTCATGTCGTGTAGTTTAGGTTCGAGATTTGTTTGCTATATTTTTACATTGTTATTTTTGACGCTATAAAAATCAAAATTCCAAAGTGTCTGAATTTTATCAGGCAGGTTAGAGTTGGGTAATTTATTAGACAGTGATTCAAACAAGAATTCAAAATGCCGATCATCTTCAGTCCTGAGGGGATGGTGGAGCAAGTAATGAAGAATCCAGCGACGGCTCTTAACAAAGAAATCTGCGCCTCGCACATCATCAAAGTTTGGGAAACTGTTTGTGGTTACGTCGTCCAACAGCTTTGCAAAGGGCGTGGAGTCAAAATTAACCGTAAGATGTGAATAATTCAATTGCTCAATAAAACGTATTTCTTACACCTGAATATTTTTGCAGACCTGGCCGTCATCACGTTTAAAGTAAAGACGGTTGAAGCATCGGCGAGAGAAGTTATGGTTCAGAAGATTCCACACATTTTCCTTGCCGCAGAAATTGAGAAGCGCCACGCTCTTAAGGTCAAGCGTCCCGTGTACAATTTGGATGTGCCCGATGTGGATTTGAATCTGTCCACTATTGCTCTCTGTACTGGAATGACTCGTGCCCATGTGGAATATTGCATTGATGAAATTATTTGCGTGAGGAATTATCTTTTAAAAAAATGCTTTAATTCAAATGTTATGTTTAGAATTTTATGCTTAATTATTTTTATTATTTTTATTGAAGGCTTTCAATCGAGCTTTGATGTGCGATCCTCAGGTAATTATGAAGTTGTATTAATTTACGAGCAAAATGTGTTTACCATTTATTTAACTTCATGGCTTTATTTTGTGGTTTCAGGTTGAATTTTGGTTTCCAAAAATTGGAAGGTATTGAATTTTGGTTTTTCATATTTTACTAAATACTTTTAGTCAATAAAATTAAGAACAGAGATTTGTTTTCAGAGTGGTCATCCAATGTGCCGACGTTGACGTCGTTTTTTCAACGGATTTCTTGAATATGCTCGGCTACAGTGATGAATTCGTTCAAGACAAAGCTTGCCCTTTACGTTGAAGACAAACGCTTAGTCAAGATCCATCTATGACATCAACAAGACGATCAAGATTAAAATATGGTGCTGCCAGAACCCTGACAAAACTGAATTTCTAGTGTGTCATATCCGTAATAATATTTTAACACAAAACTTTGTACAATTGAACATATTTTTATTGCACGCGAGAACTTGCTATCTTGTAAATGTCAGTGGTGTATATAAGTACAACACACGATAACAACTATGAATAAATCATAGTCAACTGGACTGCAAACAATTTATACGCCTTATCCGACGCCTTTGTAAGTAAAGAAACGCCAAAATTCACGGTGACTTTACATTTTTATATTTCATGACTATAGAAAGTTTGACATACATATGCTGAATGAATGTCAGCGTTGCTACAATTTCCAATATCAATATTTGATGTACTATTCATGGTTTATGATTATGACGTAAAACCAAATGACAAAGTTTTATGAAAACCTGAACTTTATGTGCCAACAAAATTATTAGACGACAAAATCTTAAAAACTGAGACAAGCTTGTAAATATTTACCTCACTGAATAACTGAGTAATGTCACAAATTATGATTTATAACCGTAATTTTCTAATCCAAGCTTTGTTGATATTTACACAGTAATTAATTCCGTAGTTTGAGTACATGTAATTTGTACGCATCAAACTTCTCCAGTTGAGTTGACCACGTCGTTTGGCTTATCAATTTTAATTGATGAACTTTAATTCTGAGTATTATGACATTTAGCAAACTTCCTGTAAAATGTCTCACGCAATTACTGTATTTAACAGCCTTGAAACTCTTCCTTGGCGGAAGACTACCTAAAATTTAGTCACTAAATAAACCAAGACATCCAATATTACCATTCCACTCAACTTTATTCCGCAGTCCAATTTCCATCCCATCCCACCTCACAATGTCCACAAAACCGAACCTATCCGTCCCCAACCCTGGCGACTTCTTGTTCTTCCCCCACATCCTCCCAGCCTTAAAATTCCACCTGAAAATTTGTTCCAAACTCGGGAGCAGTCCCCTCCGTTGGGACGCTATATCTAACAGAGTCGCCCTCGTCGCAATTAAGCCAACTTTCTTCCAACGACTCCATTTCCGGTTTACAAGCTTCACTCTGGGGGCACAAATCTGGGGAATGACCCGTTACTGGAGAACCCTCTCCTTCCCCAGACTCCTTCTTGCGATCCTATTTACTGCGGGGTGCACCCTTTTCCATCTTCTAAGGGTTAGCATGAATTACAACGCCATAGAATTTGTGAGGACATTGAATTCGATCCCGGTGGTGGAACGGAAGTGTCCAGCGGTCAAGATGTCGCAACATTTCCGGAGTTTTCAGAAGTTGTTGATGACCCTAGGCACAATTTCTTCGATGGTACTCTCACTAGTGACGTTAGGTTATTTGTTTAATTCTTGTTTCATTCCGTGGTATGGTGCAATCCTATTTTTGGACCAGGATGGCGTCTGTCATCTCCAGAATCTTTGGGTGACCTGTGTTCTCATGGTGGTCGAATTTTATTGGTTGGTCAACGCCGTTTTTATGGCGGTGTTCGCTGTGACGCATGTTTTTGGGCTGGGTGTCAATTTCATCATACATTCTCTAAGCGTCTTAAAAAGGTAGGTGGTAATCTGAGTCAGATTATCTGACATAGAAATCAAAATATTGCAAAAATTTCACAAATATTTGTATGATTTAGATCCAGTTTTGGTCTTGGACACGAAACCGTTTCCCAAATCTTAATCAAGACTCTGGCGCAGTATCGGACCCTTCAAGTTTTTGTCGTCCAGTTTAACGTGTCCTGTCAAAATTTCTTATTCCCTGTGATCCTGTCCGGATGTACGAGTACCTTAATTCTGACCCTCTTTGTTTGTGTGAAGCTGGGAATAGCAGT
Source organism: Folsomia manolachei (assembly GCA_036491905.1). Classification (NCBI taxonomy): domain Eukaryota; kingdom Metazoa; phylum Arthropoda; class Collembola; order Entomobryomorpha; family Isotomidae; genus Folsomia; species Folsomia manolachei. The sequence continues at coordinate 11,602 of JAAXNX010002273.1, forward strand.
ATTTGAGGATGCCGAAACGTCGACGATTCCTCTGGGTGTGGTTGACTCCTTCATCGCGGTTTTCCTTCTGACCACTCTGGCTTCAAAGGTATTCCTAAAATCTGAAAAAATTTTGGCCAAATTGAAATCTGGATCCAATGGACGCTACTGTCGAAGAGTGATAGCTTCCCTGCAACCACTTAAAATTCGGTTTAACTCCAACTTTGTGGATAATGAGACTCCTCTGGTCATCCTTAACTTCTCAATATGCCAGACCGTGAGTCTCCTGCTTATGTCGAAATAAAGCAAATTGCTTTAAGCAATATTGACACAAATAACTGCAAAAGTTTGAAATATATCAAACCCATTGTTTGCTAGAAGTAGGAAACGGCTCGTCATTTATTCAAGAGAGTCTCATACCCGATTGAAAAACACTAATTTATTAACCGTGTGGTGCCATTTTATTTGCAAACTTTATTTATTTTGCAAAGTTTGACAACCCGTCATGAACATTTATTATTTATTTATAATTAGTGTCTGACAATGTACAACCTTTTTCGGATTCGTGAATAAATAACAGTTCTTGGCGTTTCCTCTTCATTAAACCAACACCACCCAGACTGACTTTGAACAGTTTCTGCGAACCGTTCGCCATGTCCAGCAAAAAACCGGGCGTCCCCATTTCCAAGACCAATGACTTCTTCCCCCACATCCTACCCGCCTTCAAAACCCTGCTGGACACATGTGTCAAAATCGGGAGTAGTCCGCTCCGTTGGGACGCCACTTCAAAACGGTTCCTAGTAACAGGAACAACTTTAACGCAACGTCTCCATTCTTGGTACATGGGTCTCTACAATGTGGCCCAAATCTTGGGGTTGACCTCTTACTGGAGATCCTTGTCCTTTGCTAGGTTCATGATTTCCATCTTTTTTATCGGAGGTGGCCTCATGTTCCAGTTATTTCGGCTTAGTGTCTACTTGAATCCCGTGGATTTTGGAAGGACACTTAACGCCATCCCGGTCCTAGAAGGGAAAGGATTGTTCTTATCGGAAAGGGGATGTCCGCCGAAAGGTTATCGGACTTTTACGAAGTGGCTGATGCTCTCTGCAACATTTAGTGGGGTGGTGTACTGCTTTGTTCCCATGTGTTATCTGATTGACCCCTGTTTCCCTCCGTTTTGGGGGGCTATCCTGTTTCTGGACGGTTCTGGAGCGTGTCATGTCGACTCTGTGGTGGTGCCCTGGATTCTCATGGTGTCGGAGTTGTACGCTTGGGTGAATCTCGCGTTCATTGCGATTTTTACGGTGACAAACTTCTTTGCGTTGGGAGTAGCCTTTGTTTTGCACACGTTATGTAGGGTGCAAAGGTGTGAAACTTTATAATTGAAAATAATTTATAAGTTATAATTGTTTTATAATGTCCTTTTTCGCACAGTTTCTTTTCCGGATTTGGAGCCAGTTCGCGAAAATCAGTATTACGCCAAACTCTGGCGACTATTTGGCAGTATCGTTACCTCCAATTGTTTGTTATTCAGTTTAACGCGTCCTGCCAGAATCTCTTGTTTCCTGTGATATTGTCGGGATGTATCATTCTCCTAATACTGAGCAACTTCATCTGCATTAAATTGGGGATGTCAGTATTCGAGGATCTTTACACATCAACAATTCCTCTCGCCCTGGTTGACGCCTTTGTCGGAGTTATTCTTCTGACTACTCTGGCTTCAAAGGCTGTTTTAAAGTCGGGACAAATTCTGGAGAAATTAAGAACTGGACCAGGATCCAAGGGACGTTATTTCCGAAGAGTGGTACGATCCCTGCAAAGGCTTAAAATTCGGTTTAACTCCAATTTTGTTGATATTGAGACTCCTTTGATTATTCTGAACTTTTCAATCTCACAGACTGTGAGTCTCCTTCTTATGGCGAATTAGGCAATAATTACAGGATTTTGCTAAATAATGGAATCTATTATGTAACAAGGTTTCACGACAGAACGGTAAAAGGATATCTTGTCAAAAGTTTGTATTAAAATTAAAAACAATGTTTAGCAAAAATTGTGATATCATGTTATTTGAAAACTAATATTTACCGTACTCCACCTTGACAAGCTATCACCATCACAGGCGTATAATTAAATATTTACTGTCCACCTTAGTTCCGTGAAGTAAAGCATAAAAATTGATAACTCAAAACATTCACCTTACCCTTTCCAGTCTATATAGCTTAGGTCATACCACGATCATGTCCCCTAAAAAATCCAGCAAAACCATTTTCGGGGGTACTACTTTCTTTTCCCACATCAAACCCGCATTGAAACTGCACCTCGACATTTGCGTCAAATTAGGGAGCAGTCCCCTCCGTTGGGACGCTGCCTCTGGTCGCGTCGCCCTCGTCGCAAGTAGCCCAACTTTCATCCAACGTCTCCATTTCTGGT
>JAAXNX010002274.1:0-13999 GCA_036491905.1 Folsomia manolachei
AGGATTTTTTACAATATTTTGGCACGATGTCATTCAACCTCAGAAAAGTTATCGCATTAATAAACTAATTAATTGTGTAAGTTATTTTGTGTAATTCAATTTTTCAGAACTCAGAAAAGCTTTGGCCATGCAAATATTTTAATAAATTCCGTCTCCTTCTTGGGTCATCTACTTCACAAAAATATCCCTCGCCGCCCACCTCACACTTTGTCGGACCTCATTATCCGGACAATTCTTAACCATCCATTTTTCCGCCTTATGCACAGCCAACTCCCAAAGATCCCTTTCCTTCCCAAGTTCCGTCGTTGTTAGCGCCGCCACAGCTAGAGCCGTTGCCCAAAGCGCCCAATCCCATCCATTTTCCTCAGCCTCTGTAAAAACCAAGTGCCAAATTAAGTCACGCTCTTATCTCCGATTATCTCATCAGATTGTCACCCACTATCTTTCGCAAGTCTCCTAGAAATGGCCAGAAGCCCACAAAGAGTATCCAAATCCGGTGAGAAGGAGCCATCAAACCTCTGCAAATTCACAATTGCCGCCACCCTCTCTCCCAGCGAGGGCTGTGGCGGGCTTGGTCTTGACACCTGTCGATTGTAGCGCATCGGCTGGTATGAGCGCACAACAGGACGCTCACACATCATCATACGACAACTGCCGTGATCAACTGACCGGCTTCTTTGTTCCATTCGAGACATTTTGCATCTCACTCTTGGCGGAGTTGACACTCTGTGACATTGTGGCGCTATGTGTGACCCTTTCTCACACTCCAATGCTTCTGGGGAACTGTCACCAGCATCGAAATCCGCATAATTCTCCAAAGACGCCATCCTGGCCCTGGAGCCGCGCGGGATTTGACTCGGCACCTGGCGGGATTGCATGGGAAGATAGTTTTGACTCCAGCAACTAACCAACGCTTCATTCGAGTTGTCCATGGCAATGAAGGTGTACTTGGAACTGATCCCTGTGCCGAGAATAAGAACAATTTAGAATGATAAGCTAGACCCTAAGCAAGCAAGCTAATTAAGTCACCATGTTCTATTCCAAGCGCCTCTATTTTCTGGCCGAGTACAGATCCAAACCCCGAACTGGCGGAGGCTTCGTACAACTCCATCTCTCGGATGAGTTTAATCACTGCCAACTTGTGAAGCATGTCCGACTCGTGGAGGATATTGTTGTCATCCATCTGTCAGGAAAAATACCCGGGTATTATTGACAATACTACTCCGTTAGTTTCCCGCATACCACAATTTCCAGATCTAGCGGACCATCTGGTGAATTTGCCGTTATTTTGACCCGTTCCGGTCTCCCACCAGATGGCGGGAATAGTCCAAAAAGTACCATCTGGCTCCCATCAAAAATTGGTGGCGGGACCTCTGGAGTCATGAGAAATTTGCTGGTATCCACTTTTGCATTCGGATTTATCGGTTTATTATATCCAAACAGTGTCCGGGTCTTGTTCAGCTCGACAATCGGTCCCAGCCAGGATACGGAGACATCTGCAAGTAAAAGCGACGCTTAAGAAATTATGCGGCTTAAAAATAATCTCAACCCACCCCAAAGCGAAGGCTGCAGCGCGTTTTTTAATTGACTCAATGTCGCCTTAGAAATGGAGTCGTCACTCTCCACAAACGCCGCTGTTCCCCGTCCCGCAGCCGCGATGCCTTGAACTAAATGGCGGGAGGCGGAGTCACCAATTCCTAATGCAAAGAGACGATTTTGACCAGAATTTCCAAGACTAAAAATACTTTTTCCAGCCGAATTCCATTTCACGAGACCAATCACGTCTTCCGTGTTGGATACCTGAGCCGAAAATGATTAAATTATGTCTTTAAAAATTTGTGTTTTAGTCCAGAATCTGTTGTCTCACCTCTCCATCGGTCAAGACAAAGATTTGCCGAGAATACTCCGGAATTTGGGGCATAGCATAAATAGCCTTTAACGGCGCAAGGATCTCAGTCCCACCCAGATCCGCGCGGACATCTGCGACATTCACAAACATGCGAATTTACTAAATTGTCAATTTCAAGTACTTAACTGCTCACTTTTCGCATATTTCTCTGCCACCAACAAACTCTTCTGGTCATACTTCCGACTCTTTCCTTTAAACAGGAAGTCGTACGTGCTGCCAAATCCGACCACGTTAAAGTAACAATTGGCCGGAAGTGAGTGTATGAAGAGCTGTCAAACAAAAAATATTAGCAATAAGTCACCAGTGTCTTAATACTAAAACAAACTTCAGGTCACTCACTTACCTGCAGTGCCGCCCCCGCCAACCGGATACTATCCCCACCCATAGATCCCGACCTATCCAGCAAAATCACAAGTTCCGCCTTTTCCTCCGGTAGCGCAAAACTCGGAATCATATGCGCCATCGCGGCCATAGAGCCGTTGTTCAGCACCTATCGCCAAAAATTAGCCTTAACCCTCTCAAACCTTCCAACTAACCTCTATCAATCACCTCATAATACACTCTCGGCGTCATTACAGCTTCCGCAGGTGTCACAAGCAGCACAAAATCCCGATCCATCTCCGTCACATTTCCATCCAAAGTGACGACAACTTTATTCCAGTTTCCGGTCGCTTGGACAGGAATAACGCCCTGATTATGAACCAGGATGTCATGCCCGGACAAACTCTTTACAGCTTGGATCCTTCCTTGAATACTCGCCATGACTTTGATGTTCAGAGGAGCGGCCGCCTTGGTAGAGAATGACATATTCCCCAGAGCTTTGGCACTCTTATCATTGTTGGCGTTTGCCGGAATATATCTCGGCGCCACGGTGGTTGGGATAATGAAATGAATTGAGTTCGAGTCCAGGCTCATTCTTTACTTCCGTTACGTAGCCAATTACGACCTTAGCGTAAGACCCGGGTTTCAGGAAACCGACTTTTAACTGGAATAATTGAGATTGTTAATTAAACTATTGGCCAATTGAGACGCTCGGACGTAAAACCAGGTTGGTGATAAAAATTGACCCTAGTTACAAAATTCGGTACCGTTTTTGGAATAGACTTTTGGAAATTGTAGATTTTTCTAATTTTCAAAAATGTTCCTATCTTTCCAAACCTTATTTTTCATGCTTTTTCTTCCAAATTTTTTGACAAATGGATGTTCACACAATGTTAACAATAAAATGTTTTTACTAACATTTAACTTTACATGCAAAATTTTCATGATACCACAATACATAACGCAATACAGTATTTTAAGACGCAAGAGACTCATACCAAATTTTAAGTTAGGCGTTCATAGAATCCTCGGAAGGCAGGTAGAAGGAATGGCAACATTGACAAAAGATCAGATCGCTTCTCCGCAGTAATGTTAAGTAGTGCGTGGTACACTCGAACCAAGACTTCATTACGGACATGATCCTCTGACCACAGGCGCCGATTGACAATCCTTCCCCTTTGGTTTGGGGCTCGAATCTCGAATTCTTTCCAAACTAAGGGAGTAGGTCCAAATCCCTTTCTGGCAAGGAAGAGGTGAGGTTCTTGCTTAGTCAGTCGGAACCACTGGAATTCCGTTACCTTCAAATCATGGGGTTTAGGGACAAGGGAGCACAAGTTTTTGATGTTGTAAATATTTCCTTGAGTCATGCGGATCATTGTGAATGGATTGTTCACTCTTGCGGATCTGATCACATCAATCCAGTCGTCCGGGACATTAACAGTGGCAGTCTTTTTCTTCTTCTCAATCAGTGCAAAAAGCCGGTCACAGGGCATGAAGGAGTGTCCGGTGTGCATAAACTTCTGGTTGATGGTCGTAAAGTAAGATTTTGACATTATATATTTGAAATAGCATAGGATGATGTAGTTATTTGTCTGGCCAGTGCATCTGTCACTCCAGATTGTGAGAGTCCGGGATTGATTTGGTGGTAATGGGTTGAAATTGGTAATGATGTAGTTATGTATAATGGAAACAACTTCATTTGAACCTCGATTTGCTTCATTTTCATGCCATAGATGCATTGTGCCGTGTCCTGTTCGCCCTTCGTAAATACAGTAGTTGTAAGTAGAAAATTGCCTCTTGTAAAACATATCTCCGTGGGTCAGTGTAGGGGAGAACAAGACCTGATAAGAATGTAACAGTTAAATTTGGCACTCAAAATGAATATCGCTATTTTTTTTAACAACCTGTTGTAAATCACCACACAATGTAATGTAACTGGGATCATTCCGGCTCATTTCAATATCTGATCGCATCTCCTCAAACCCCGTGTTGACCGTTGTGAGATGAAGGTGTCTATCGTCCAATACAACAGTCCGAGCGTTGGCTGAGATCGCACTCAATTGATTAACTTTCAATCTATCACACTCCTTACAAGTGTCGCTTTTAGGCTGCCCGATTTTAAGTCCAGATTTATTGAACACCTCATAGAATGTTGTTTTCATATGGATGGCTCCAGGAATGTTGGGATGTGCTTGAATGAAACCTCTAAACATCTCATTCACCGTAAGATCTGACGACAGATAATAATCTCCTAGTTTGGCCCGAGAATAATGATTTTCATACTGGGGATATGAATTGATATGGATTAGCATGGAATTTTTGACTGCTTGAGGTGTTGCGTTATGGTGGAAATGACGCCCACGACCATCTCGAATGAAAATTTGGCCTTCTTTGATTTTGATTTGGAGATTTTCTACTATTCCTAATGAGATTTGAAAAATATCCATGAAGGTGGCTTTGCAAATCTCATTTCTGACTCCAAGAATGCTGACGTAATACCTATTTAGAATAAATCTCTCAGTTTGCATTCAATTTATTATTCCCTTATAATCTTAATTTAATTCCTACCTAAATATATTGGTCGTGCCAATCACCACTCTCTCAATAAGACCAATGAGATAAGAACGCTGGAGGTCATAGGATGCCATCGCATAAAAAGATTGGAAAATCTGCTGTTTGTCCGCCTGTGGCATGGAGCAGGAAGGAAAGTGACATCGCGCCCAGCAGCATTTCATCTTTACACAACATTTTGGGTCATTAGAGGGTCAGATTGTTGATGTGGTTAGATTTAGTTTTAGAAAAACTTACCGGGCTAGGGAACGCCTTCCCTGGAGCAAAATTTCCGGCACGAGACTGGTAGGGTTGGCCGGAATTGCGACGAAATTTTGCCTGTTCATCTTTCCAGAGATTAGGATGGGCAGGGCGTTTTCTGTTCTGATTGAGGACGGCCAACTTTCGTTCAGAAAAGACGACGCTAATCAAGGTTTGATTGTTCATGTTCATACGACGTAAAATGCAAAAAACCGGAGGCAAAAAGCATGAAAAATAAGGGCAGGGTGGACAAAAGCATTTCTTGAAATTTGTGTAAATTCTTAATTTCCAAAAGTCTATTCCAAAAACGGTACCGAATTTTGTAACTAGGGTCAATTTTTATCACCAACCTGGTTTTACGTCCGAGCGTCTCAATTTATGTCTTGGTTATGTACCCACATTAAAAATATCTGGTTTAATCTCCTCCCCAAGAAAGGCCGTCTGCTGATTTTGTATGGCTTTCTTGTAGTCTCGCTCTGCATCCTTGGTGGATTTTACGATGCCCTGCCAAAATATTTGCATAATTTTTCAAAGTTTGCGTAATTACCTTGCCAATTGTTAGCGAACTTATTCAAATTCATACCTTAATAATTTTGCCATCCAGTTCCGCATGGAAATGGGTCACAGCTCCATTACAATCCAGTGGAAATATGTACGAAGCCTCGATCGGATTGAGTTCAGAGTTTAAATAAGTCTGACTAATTTCCACCTGAGCCACAGCATGAACCACGGATGCCACAATGCTAACTGATTGCAGAGGCACAGGTCGCCTCGTGTGGGAGGAGCGGCACACCCAAACCAAGCCACAGGGGATGATACTCTCATTTCGGAAAGAATTGGCAAACATTTTAACTTGAAAATTTGCAAGTATGTCGGAGACTACGTTGGCAAATTCTAACTACGCAGATTGCCGGACTGCAATGCGGATCCAGTTTTTGCGAGGTTTGACTCAGCCTTCGTGTAAAGGAGCTTGTTGCACGGAGTGGGCGATTAATGTTTATGTGGAGCAGATCCGGGGAAAGTTTGTTTTCTCCGAGTCGGGTTCAATTTTGGAGGAGGAGATACCCGGGTGCAATGCACTCTATCCTTTGCAACGTAATCAACAGGAAACCTTTTACAGAAAACAGAGACAGTAGAATAACAAGGAATGACTTGTTTACAAGATTTGAGGAGCTTTGAATATTTATAAATAAGGATGAATAATTGGATTTTCCAATATGTGGAATGATTAATTGGGTTTTTAAGGGTTCAATGTTAACCAAATCCTGCAGTTTGTTATTTATTTCATTGTTTGCAGTAGTTTCAGCTTAAATCATCGCCAACTCTAGCTGTTCAATATCTGGAAAAGTATTTTACATGCAATTTTTCTGCAAATCGAATCCCAACAATAACTGCATTATGCAAACACTAAATTTGCAGACAAATCAGAAATACAGCATTAGCCACAGTAGTGCAAATCTCAAACAAACATTCACTGATTCTCAGTAACCACCAAGCAGCTTAGTTACTGAGATTTTATGACTCCTTGTCCAACAAAGTCACATATGTTTATCCTGGAGCCTCACATTCATTCACACCCTTGACTCTCAAAAACAAGTGATTCATCTAATTTTACAGCAAACTACTCCGTCGTTACTTTAACCAACAAATTCCTCGCCCTTCCTTCTTAAGTAATGAGTAAGATGCAACTGTTGACTTGTAACCTTTTATTCTGAGACAGTCCAGATGTTCCAGTAAACCAAGTATTCCAACTTTACCAAAATATCATTCATTTCTCATCCAACCTTCGCCCACATCTCTGCAAAATGTTGTATTTTAACTGCAAATTTGTCGGATTCGTCCTAATCCTTTTGCTCCATCAAACCTGCGGCGATTGGGATGACTGGATGTGGTCCAGTGACGACGAGACCACCACCCTGGCACCGGAACCCACGACCAAACGCTACACGGAAGACTCTCTTTGTGACCATGACCCCCTAACAATTGTCATTCTAAAATTTATCTTTGAAACCAAGAAGCTCATGACGAATGGAACCGCACTGCCCGGACTCCCATCCCTAGAACCCTTCCACATTCCCAAGATAGATTTCGATCTGGTCGGAACTAAACATGATTACAGAGTATTGGCGAATATGATGTAAGTCCAAGATTTGCAGGACCATTTATTAAAATTACAGGTTACTGATTTTTGCAAATTTTGTGCCAATCCTTCAGACAAATCTATATTGCGGGCTTGTCCAATTTTAATGTCACCGGAATTTCCACAGACGTTCTGGAAATGTCTGCAAATGTTTCCGTCTTCCTGGATAAGTTGGTTGTCGAAGGTAATTAGTAGATTATCCAGTATTTTGCGAAATTATCCGGTATTTTATTTTCCTAGGGAAATACAACCTCAAAGGCCGTGCCAGGATGATTATCCCTCTCCCAGTTTATGGACATGGGAGAGTTATCGTAGAATCTAAAATGGTTCAGACGAATGCCTACATTCAACTGGGATTTAGTGAGGAGGGCGACCTAATTCTTAAGGTTTTGCGAAAAATAAATTTATTTGGCAAAGTCTTTGTTTTATGCAATTTTTTTGCAATATTACAGGAATTCGACTTCAAACTGGATATGAAAGCAATTGCCGTAAGGTTTCAGGGAAAGACGGGAATGTTTATAACAAAACAATGGAACGCTATCCTGGACACAATGGGGTTACAAATGTTTCGAAAAATGGAGCCCAAAATTCATGATAAGATTCGGGCCCGAAGTATCCTCGGAATTAATAAAGCTTTGAAGGTAACTCTGCTAGAAAAAGAAGAATATAATAACCAAGTAATTAATTAGCTTCATAAACATGTTTTCTGGCAGGAAATGGAGTTTGATTGGAATATGTGGCAAGAGGTTTTGAAGGAGACGATATCCTGCTATTTTGGATAACTGGAATGTCTGGTTTATTCTGAAAATTTTGTTAAAAATTCAGAATTTGTTGATATTTCGTTTCATTGTTTATCTTATATTAGAATTATTAAATATTATAATATTATCTTCTCTGAAATTACAAACAACAAAAGTTTCGAAACAATTTTGATGCTGAGACAGATATCAATCTTGTTTAATGCACTTTATCCCTTAATCCCAATTTATTTTGCACTCAATTAATCTCTACTTATCACCAAAAACTTCTCAAAAAGTCTCTAATCTGTTCCGTCATATCCATCTGAAGCTCCCAATCCCCATGCCCACCAGGATACCTCGTGAAACTACTGACCACACCCAGGTCCTCAAATAAACTCTGCATAATATCCATCGGGATATTTGGCACCAGTAGATCCACATCCCCATAAAAACCCATTGTTGCAGCGACGCTTGGACTCGCATAAGTCACCGGACTGGTGGCATTATACATCTCCGGACATTCCGTGTAATGGTCCCACCAGATCAAAGAAAACTGCTGACCACACCACGAACAACCTGTTCAGAGTCTCTGGCATGAGAATACAGGATCGAGAGATGTCCTCCAGCGTTCATTCCCATCAGGGCAAAGGTCACAGGGCTCCGGAGTCCCAGTAGGAGAAGAAGAAGTCAAACATTTGCTCAGCCGAGGGGCCATAGGGGAAGTTTGGGATTTGACCTGGATTAAGAATCCTTAAATCGAGATTTTCTAATTGAATTAAATGTATCTCACTTAGAATTTACGACAGAGAAAATTAAGTAGTGCTCCATATTTTGTGAAGTTGTTTCTCATTTGTAATTGTAGCGCTGAATGACACTCAATCAGGAATTTCAATCACTCATTTCTTTATCAAATCAAATTTAATCCAATTGAACCATGCTTCATACAGTCGGATTAATTGCTGACTGCAGATAAAACCATCTGATATCGCAATAGCGTCAACATGTTTTTGAAAATAAAACTTTGCTCAATGTTATTTATTCGCATTGATTTATTACACAGATTATTTTACCGATTAGTTTTTAGCCTTCATTTTTTCATCCCAAGCAAACCAACACCTCATACTGCTCACAAATTGTCAAAAATAATCTAAAAGTAATATGTTCTGCAGCTGGATTTGCATAAAATCAAAAGATTAGTTGCACAAGGATTACTTGTTGACGGCTTCTTTTACTTAACTTGGTATATCTCCCTGATTCCTGGAAATTTTTTAGTAATTTGTAAAGTGCCTGAAACATAGTCAAATATATAACTGTGCCATTAAAGGAGAAACCCATTCGATCTTTTTGTACTCCGTATGTAATAAATTACAACATTAATGCTTTGATTGGCACAATTAAACCGGGTTCGGACCTTTTCCGAGAATCCCAAAATTAGAGGTTAGTTAATGCGGGATTTCGCAGAACCCATCGAAATTATTGTTAAACTATTATTTTTTACCATAAGCAAATACAAATGCAGACTAGTCATGCCTTTACAGTGGTTAGTTATAGGACAGAAAACTAATTTGGCACAGTTGATTACTTATGGATTTTATCTATCGTGTCGTGCTGCCAGGCTTGAAATAAATAAGACGGTTTCCAGAAACCATTTACAATTTGGCTTTCTTCTGTATTGATTCGCCATTCAAAAAGTATTGTGATTTTCTGTTGGGGATCTGCTTCAAGTACAAGTTATCATTGGGACCGGGTATTTTTTTGGATCTAAAAATCATGAAAATCATAAAACAATTACCCGTATTCTTTTTCATAATAATATTTCATACTAAACTACTTCAAGGAAACATTTGGAAAATTAATAATCTATTTCAAAACCAAACCCTGCATTTTGTAACTACAGACAATATAGTGGAAGAAAGTAATTATTTTGTCAACATCCTCCACCACAATTCCTACACTCCTTTAGTCCTAGACCACATTTTAAACTGGAAGTATTCAAAAAGTCGTTACAACGACAGAATCCTCAGCAATCTTTCCATCCCAATGAAACTCAACGGCTTAACCCAACCTTCAAGAAGACATCCAAACACCATCTCAACATTCGTTAATCTCTTTAAAATCCCATTGTCAATAGCACAACTTCGTCTAAACGGCCTAATTTCTGGTATTATACTAGCTCAAGAAAATCCCACATACATTTTCCTCCAGGTGAACGATCCCACTCGAAAACAGCACGTACACTGGAACGATTACACTCTGACTTCAAAATTTATAATTTTTTTCTCCCAAATCTTCTCTTTACATCGTCTGCATTCCTTGTGAAAACTTTGCAAAATTAACTCCTGCCACTGGAACCATTGGCCCGAACATCTTCCAAAATATCGCCATCATTTCCAAAAAATCTAATGAAAACCTTCAAGGAAATCTCATTCTTGCCGAACGTGACATAAAAATCGTCTCAGATTTGTCCCATGGTTGCGGCTCCCATTTGAACACTTTTCCAAACACCTCGACTCATAGATACTGCCTCTGGTCTACAATTGGAGAGATGTACAACTTTACTGCAATTAATTACCAGGACTATCCCCCAACAAAAATGAAGAAAGGTTTACTCGCATTTTTTTTCTTAAATATGCACCTCCCAGCCAATGAGACGGATAGAACAATTATTGCAAGAAGTGTGAACAAATGGAGCTTAACCACTTTCGGGGTGAAGGATGAAACCTTTAGCTTTGCCGTGATAACACAAATTCCATCCGTGGAAAGCAGCGGATTTGAAACTTTCCTTTCTCCGTTCGACAGATGTACTTGGAGTTGCGTGGTTTCCTCAGGAATCGGGATTTTGCTTCTATTTCAAATTGCCGAGTTTCAAAATGACAATATTTCACTTTTAGCAAGACTTCTTAAACTTCAAGACTATTTATATTGGACCCTGTCAACTCTCCTCTTACAAATGGGCACCCCGCTTCCGTTCCCATTAAAATCTACAAGTTCGAGATTCGGCTTAGTTGCAGCTTGGTTTTTTGCCTGTATTCTTCTCAGTATGCTGTATCAGGGCGAAATATTTTCCTATTTAACCGCTATCCTTCCACCAGCCGTTCCAAAGACAATGCAAGCATTTTGGAACTCTCCCATAAAAATTTTAACGACCAACGCCATAATCAAAGAAGGACTTGGGATAGTGTCGACCCTCAAAACCGTTTTAATACCAGACCTAATCCTTGGGCTTAGGGGAAAATCATACCTTGCAGCCTTTCCTGTTAAAATTAAGACTAGACCGACTCTGCTTCGTAAATCAGTATGAACTTGCTGCATTGCCCGGTATTGCAAAAAATATATCGGCTTCAGAACCTCTGTACGATACTAACTCTGTCGCAAAAATTTTGGACAAGGAAACGTTTGCCGTGTTGGATCCAGACGCATACCTGGAGCAGTTGCTATCTCTGGTGGAATTTTATGGGGGCAGATACATCGTAAGGAATCGGGAGAAAACTCCGTTTAATTTTGAAAGTCGTACCATGGGACGAAGAAACTTTTTTCATCCAACTTTCTCCAATGCATTGGGTTTGTTGGAACAGAGCGGTATTTCACAACGATGGCGGATGCTTATGTTGTTGAACAGTAATTTGAGGGGGATAAAAGCTCTTAAGGAAAAGGAATATGGAAAATTCTTTGGAAGGAAGATGACTGGCATGCCTCTCCGGCTTATTTCAAGCTTGGAACCTGTGTCAATCAATGCCTTGAAATATGTGTTTGCATTGTGCAGTGTATTGTATTTTTTGGCCGGTGGAATTTTTGCGGTTCAAATTGCCATTGTTAAATGTGGAATTCTATCCAAGAAGTCAAATATACATAAACTAATTTTGCACGATACATCTTAATACTGTTTGTATTAAGAGAACGAAGTTCACAACTAATTAATGTTAACATGCTTCTAAAATATTGTTAATGCCTTATAACCTGAAGCTGCAAGTTCTATACATTTTGTGAATAATTTTTTTTAAAAGAGTTGTGATGAATAGAATTCAAATGATTTGAGTTAAATAGTATGCAACACACTACATGGGTTTGATCGCGCAAGATGTTACATACAAAAAGTTGATTTGTCGAAGGAGTCCAAAGTCCAATGTGGTAAATGAACGGGCCCAGTAATCTTCTCAATTGCTTCTCTTCCCTACTTCCCTACAACTTCCTGATCATAATTGAACAGAAATCTGGAGTTTCTGGACACACCTACCCCCAGTGGAAGGTTGTAATAAATTAAGCAATTTTTGTTATTAAGAATGTGAGGATAATTCGTATGTCAATGATAAGACAGACTATTCAATATTTTTAATTCACAAGTTTGGCATAGACAAAAAAAACTACATAACCTAGCCAGAAACCAAATTAACCGGAAACATGCTACTTGTGCAGTTATTCATAAAACGCCTGTGAGATGTTCTCTTCACCCGTTGGTTGCTAGTTGTGGTGGACTTACACTTGGTAGTAAAAGGTCCACTCTTAACTTGTTAATTCGGTAACCTCGGTCTAATCCTAGCAATTTCTTAATATATTCGCTCTCTTGGTCAGCAAAGGGTCGACCTGCTGAACATGGTCAATGTGGGTGGAGGAACCCTGAAACTCAAGATCGCTAATTTTTAAGGTTGCCGTGATACTTAGGAAGAACAAAGACAGAGATTTTCCGGTCCAGTGTACTTAATCTAGCAAGTCTTGTTTTCTGTCTTTATCATTAGTTTGAAGGCGTCAGCTTCCACTAATTTAGGTCTGTTTAAAGCACAGGGTACATCAAATAGCATGTAGATATCCTTCATATCGCTATGAAATGAGCAGCTCTTGGCTGCAGCTAGACTCAATGGGCATTGTTCACCGCACGGCAAAGTGAGGTTGAAGAAATCGAACAAGGGTAAACTTTTCCACTCTTCCACTGCCTGGTTGCTTCTCTTACGATTTGTTGGACTGTAATAAATCGTGAAGTGACATAGGAAATAGTAAAACTTGTTCCAATGAATTTCCCTTTGAGCTCCCGATAGTGAAGCCATGCAAAGTAGTGGAGGTTGAGAGGGCGCAGCAAATCCCATCCGACAACGTACCATGTAAATACCGCACAATTCCCTTCGCAGCCTTAAAATGAATATCTTCATAACCTGAAAAAAACTGTGCCAGTTTGGCCACTGCATATGCGATGTCAGGACAAGAGGTACAACTAAGAGAAGGGTCAATTTGCGGTAGAGTGGGATTCGTTGCATGTTTCAGCAGGGAGCAAATCCAGATTGGTTGGAGAGGAACTGAGGCTGGTTTGCAGGCTTGCATATTAAATTTATTGTATTGAACGAGTAAATCCTCAACTGCCCTTTGTTGGTGAAGGTGGATTGCTCCACAAACTGCTTGAGAGGTGTCGTAAGTGATCTCAAACTCATGTTCTAATTTCTTCAAAGTCCATTTAATGAGATCCAAGTCTGCTGAAATAATTAGCCCGTCATCAACGTAAAGAACGAGATAAACAATGCACCCAAGAGTCTTATTAATAAGAAGGAGGGGTCGCATTGGGATGCAATAAATCCGATTTTCAAGTAATATTATAAAAGTATATAAAATAATGCAAAAGCAGTTACACTTAGAATTTAAACTCGTGCACGAAATGAGTATTACTGGACTGTGATACAAATACTAGGCAAAAACTCTGACAATATTCATTTATTATTATAACTGTAGTGGAAGCATTCATTGAATTTTTTGCGGCCCGCCCCCCTCTCATATTATTTCGTTTGCGCTTGGTTGCCGAAGTGGATGAAGAAGATAAGGAATTGGTTGAAAGATATATGAGGGAAGTTGAAGAGGGAGAAGGGCGCTGAACAACTAAAAACTTGCCATGCTTTGTCCTGCAACCAATGATGAATCCGAATTCTTTGAGGGGATTGGTGTCGGAGGTCCAACAGGGCAAGGTTGTACCAAAGTAGATTAAAATGTTTGTTGTGGTCGATTCCGGCAAAAGTTCCTTATTTTCCAACAACTACCTTCGTTCTGTTGGAATTGTATACAAATCCATACTTGGAAAGGTCTCCAGCAAATCGAAATGGA
>JAAXNX010002275.1:0-13998 GCA_036491905.1 Folsomia manolachei
CGTGGTAAAGGAAGGATTCAAAATGATATCCTGACGGACTGACAGCTTTAGCCAGTGCATAAGTGTTTTGTCTCTAAGGACAAGAAGGACTACGGAATGAAATAGGATCCCATTCAACACTATAAGAGCGTTCCACATCACTCCACTCCTGGAGTGGACCAGGATAGAATTGACATTGAATAGATCAAGCTACAGAGACTTTTGTACTTTAGTTTATTTTGCAATAGAAGATCTATCTTTGGAATTGACTCTGGAATGAAATTCACGTACTAAACTGAAATTCACTTGTAATGAAATTCTCCAATATTCAACTCCACCACCATCTGGTCAGAATGCTTTATTATTTTGTTATTCCTAGTTGCACATGTAGCATTGCCAAAAAGTTTTACTCCCACTCCACCAAAGGGAAGGAAAGAGAAAAGTTGTTCGTTCCCTGACTTCACTGAAGTTGATGTTCAAATATGGAAGTGAAGTAAATAAGTAGAAAGATGTAGATTGTTTGGAAAAGCCAGGAGTCAGAACTTGGAACGGGGAAAAGGAATGAAAAAAGGATTCTTGACATCTCCTGATTGATGTGATGGCGATTGGGAATTTTTACATTATTTCGCCTGGTTCCCAGTTTATCCTCGCAAGTCTCTCTTTACTGCAGTACACTCAAAATGAAGGCTCCAAGGGAATGGATTCCCTTTCAACCAGTAAACGCAACTATGGGCGCTTTTATCTGGGTGCAGCTTGAGTACTATAGTCAAATGCTAACAGCATGAGTTCAGCTTACAAACAAAACAGTTTTCCAAATTGAAGTGAGTGATTCGCAGAAATTGGAGATGTTTCTCACCCAAAAACTAGAGTTTCAAGTTTCCACTGTCACTGTCACTTCATTCACTAAGCTGTCCTATATCTAAGTATAGTTTAGGAAGTGTGAATATGTTATGTCCGCTCTTGCGGAATTTACCACTTATTTTCCTATGTCATTGTCGTCTGCATACGAGTTCCGAATTCGTATGTACAGTTTCTGTTCATGGATCCCGAAGTTCTTTTGGAACAGAATTGTTAGATATTAATGTTTTTAAACCGCAAATGTAAATCTCAAGTTTCGAAGAAAGTATACTTTGCTTTAACAAGTACTTAAATACAGAGAAACCCCAAAAATATTTTTCCTTAAAAAACACCTTATGCAAGTGTCAGGAAAAACAATCAAGCTCAAGAGCATGGCTGAATTGTTTTCATTAATTCTATTTATTTTGCTTTTCAATTGAAATAGTTATTTGGACTTTCAGGAATGAAATTGATGCGTACTGTTGAATTTCGAGGAAACCATCTCATCTTAAAGTTCTTTCTCCTGTCATTCATTCTTTTTAAAAACAAACCATTTTGAAGTTGGTGAAATGAATCCAACCGGATAATGTTCTACTATTGCATTGTTATCCGTTCTTTCCATGTACATTGTGAATTGATGGAAAATACTCAACGATCTCCACGAAATTCATGTAAAGGAAAAAACTGTTGACAGCTAAAAGTAGTGATGTTGGCAGTGTTGCCTGCTTCAAATTTAAACTAAGTTGGCCACCTTCCATTTTAACCATCTCATCATTCCAACCCATCACGCCCCACCCCACCCAAACTCCTTCTTTTTCTAAACCTGCTGAAATGAAAAGTAATTTTCTTGTTGGGTCCTAAGCTTCAGACTCACAATGTGCCACTACTCATTAGCGTCCCTTCACTGAAGGAGATACAATTTTATTTTATTTTACAATCTGAGCAAACCATGGATAAAATAGGTTGGAGAAAGCAGAGGCAGATAGGAGATTACATATTAGTTTGTAGAAACAATCTAATTTTTCCCTTCACTCCTTGTTTCCTACAGGTTCCAATGGAAAGTTGCCAGCAAGTGATTCCGTGTACACGATTCTCATCCGAATTCCTGGAGAGCTCGAGGCAAATCAGGGAAGTATCCGGATGATCCAGGAGCCCGGTCCCTTACCCCCGCCTGTGTTACCCGCTCCACATCAAAAGGTCAAACAAGCCGGCTCTGCACCAGAGTCAACTAAGATAACGGATTCACCAGCTTCCGGAAGTGGGGCTGCTAGTGCTGGTGGTAGTCTGGCACGAAGACCATCTGCTGTACCACCCCTCAGTGCCAGAGTAATTCCAAAGCCTCTAGCAACCAAGGGGTCTTCCGGGACGTTGTCTTCCGCTTCTGTTGTTCCTCCAGTTCAGCATCAACCACGAAAAAAGAAAAAGAAGAATCAAGAAAAGAAACAGGAAAAGAAAGCTGCAAAGACATTGTCCGCCATTCTTCTGGCTTTCGTGGTTACTTGGACCCCTTACAATATTTTGGTGTTGATTAAAACGATTATGGTTGATGATGATGCTATTCCTGAAGGTGTTTGGGAGGCAGCCTATTATCTTTGTTACATTAACAGGTAAGGTTTTCTGATTGTGTGAAAAAGGTATAAACAAATGCATATAAAATATTTATGAGAAATTAATTGTTCTTTATTTTGTTTGTTCAAAAGTACCATCAACCCGATGTGCTATGCGTTGTGCAATGCCTCCTTTCGGCGGACTTACATCAGAATATTGACCTGCAAATGGGACTCCAACTCTAGGAGACAGGCGCTTAACCGGGGTTATTACAATTAACCTGTGAGCTACATTTAATAATTTATGCAGATGCATGTCGCAAATAAATATTTTGGTTAATTATACATTGCGTTAATGAGAGAATTTATGTGATGGTAATGGATAAAATGATATTAATTACTGGCTAACTAAGCATATTGTGTAATTATTTATTGCAGTCAGTTTTTATGAAATCAATTATAAGATCGGTATGTGTTAAGGATAGCAAATTTTTTGATGCCGTTGAATAAGGGGAAACTAATTAAGTAGTGCATGTTGAGAGCTTCGTTCCTCATAATTAATTTTTTAACTCACCTACTGTGTTGAATTATAGAGATAACCCGCTTGATCAAGGTTGTGCAAAACATTACTTTTAAAATTGGGCTGAAATTCATGCACAATATTTTACTCCGAGTGAAGTTCCGTATTTTTACGATGAAGTTCATTACCTAATAATCTTACTTTCAGAAATAGTTACTTGTGCTACTACATAACATACGGTTAGTTTTTAGTTTCACAAATGTGTCTACGATTTACAATTTTCACACTTTGACGCCTACGAGAGGTTTTATTAAATTTCTTTTCCGTGAAATCGTACTTTAATTTGACTAAGGTTATTTTTCGTGCTTGCAATATCTTGCCAAATTAAAATGCGTTTTTCAAAAATTTAATAAGGCCTTCCAAAAGAAAAACGTAAAAATTATTTTCCGGTTTTTTTCCTAGAAGGCTCGTTCACCAGAGCAAAACGAAACAAAATCTCAAACTGCCTCCGGGCACTTCCGTAACACAACATTGCATAACTTATTTCAACAGAAAGAGGAAAAGGGAAGGATCATATTAAATCCTTTCCTTCTTCCTTGACATCCTTAAAGGAGACATTCGCCTTCCTGCGCCACAAAGATAAGCCACTAACCAACCAGGCCATTTTATTCCAAAACTCGAAATGTTTATGTAAGCTGTCATCTTTTGCTGTTGGTAAAAGGACCCTGTTGCCTGTGCTAGAATTTTTGATGAATAAATTCCGGCCAGGCATGGGCTTGCTCAAAACCTTGTGTTCATTTCTTCTCAAATTTTACAAATGTCCACTTCACTGTAAACCGACATACATTTCATTTCATTGATTTTTAATTAAAAAATTCGCCATAATTTTTTTGAAAGCGAGTTTAGTTTAACTTAAGCCATTTCAAAAGTAGAAAATTCTATAATATAAGCAACTGTGTGAAGTGTATGTAATCATGTCGTTGTGAAAAGAGGAGCGTATGAAAAATAAACTCATTCATGAACAATCTTTACCTGGTTAGGATTATGTTGCGCCGGTTATAAAGTGTCAGATTTGGCTTGAACTTGAGGACTTGAGTTGCTTTCTTTTCTTCTTTCTACTTTTCTCCAACGAATTTTTTTTCTAATAATGCAAAAACCTTTCTCTTTTATATTTTCTTGTCACTTTACTTTTTCGCCGTTTTATCTTAATAGTTAAGCCTTTCAACCAAATTGCAGTTATAGATAGTGCACAGTGCAATACACTTGAATATTTTTGTTCCCATTCACTATTAGCATTAAGTTTATGTAACCCCAAGACTGCAAGGAATAAGCAAAAATCATTTATCCGTAATATTTTTGGGCAAACAAGTGAAAGTAAGACACGAAATTGCTATTTAGAGTATGGCTGAACAATAAGTTGGTTGGTTGCTAGCTGTGGGCAAGCCACAATAGTTCTTTTCTAAACTAAAACACTTCCCATTTGCTTGAACTAATAAGGAAGAGTACCCTAACTAGAAGGCTTTCTGTCTGTATTGTATTCTTGTGTAATGTACCACACTACTGCATTTACCAAACTAGTGGTTTGGAACCACTCGGAGAAGGATTTGATACATTTCCCATCTTCTATGTTCTTTACTAAGTTTGTAGCTATGCAATAACATAACACAACTCCAAGTTTTTGTTCTTGGCTACTTTCTTTTGCCACTACCAAAAATACAACCTCCTGCCACCAACAGCATTTTAGTTAAGAGGAATAAAGGTAAAAGTTTTATTTCTTCAAGTTTTTTCTGGCAAACAAAACAAGTTGGTCGGGTAAAAGAATTTGTGGATGACACAGAGCAGTCAGTTCAGTGGTGCATTACCGTTTTTACTTGGATATTGTTCCTCCAGCGGCCTAAAAACTTTTACTCTTTCCAAACATTTACTTTATTACTTTCTCCCAATATTGGTGGTGGGAGTTACTTCAGATGGCTTTGTTATGCTTGTTGAAGCATCTCTCAATCAGCTTATTGGGCAAAATGAAATGGACAAAGAAAAGGAAAGAGCAAAATTCGATCTCAGAAGATATTATTTCAAATGATAGCCCCTGTAGCTTAGATATACTTGTAATAATCAGACAAGTATTTTCGTTTGCATTCCTGGCTAGCGTATACTTCTAAACTTTGGTTGTTCACGATATGATGAATGAAAAGAAGAGACTAATCGAACAAACTGGTTTAAACTGGCTGGCTAATGGTAAAATATGGTACATAACTTTTTTTCTCAAACTCCTCGCTTTACTTTTTTGTGCTCAAAACAAACTCGTAGCAAAAATGACGATGACGTTGACAGCTAACCGATTTTGTTTTTGAAAAACATAACTTGAGGAGAAACAAAAACTGTGGCTCAATTTTCATCAGTTTCAAAAGTGAAAGCTTGTCGGTGAAGTTACAAAATGTTGTTTTTTATTCTGTGTTTTACTTTTGTTATATATTCGCAACCATTATTTAAAGTGTATTGTTTTGCAAACACTTTCCCTGTTTTGATAAAGAAACATCACCATGCGTAGTTGTGTTACAATGTGTATTTGGAAAGTAACAATGTTGCATAACGAGAAATAAATAACAACGCAACATATTAATGTAAACGCGAACTTAGAGACAAAATCCTTATTCTACGATCTGAATAGTTTTTGTTGGCGTACAATATTTTCGTAGTTTTTAATGAAAACAAAGATTTCAAGCTTTACACTTACTTCAATTCCAGTGTGATTTGAACGAGATATACAATTTACCCTTGCATTTCATAAATGAACTTCATTCCACAATGTTCTGATGTACCTAAAAAAACCTGCTTATTAAGAACTAGGTATCACAATGATTCCTACAAAGATTTATTAAAAATCATTTTAAATTCTCTTGAAAAATAAATAAGTGGTATTTTAGCTAATTACCCAGAGTGTTTGCGTACCTAAAGTAGAGTCGTAATATGAAATTTTTTAATGAATGCTTTAAATATTCAGGGATTATAGAATTGGGAATTGTGAGCTGTATGTTAGCTAAAAAGTACAACCGAAGATAGTTTTAATTAACGTAACAAAGCGCACCACAAACGAAGTCTGTTTAGAATTAACAACATTTTCAACGTTCTGAGCAAAACAAAAATTTGAAAAAAGCTGAAGCATGAAAACTATTTAATGAAGAAAACAATTCTGAGAAAAGTTCAGTTCACTAAATGCGTATTTCGTAGTAATATTTGCTGGGTTGTATATTTCTATGCATTCATTAAATTCATGGAAGGAGTTAAAATTAACAATTCATTTAATGTATTTCTAACGATGACATTCATATTGATCTGAATTTGGCATACATTCAGATTTATGACAATGGTTCCACAAATAAATTTTGTAGGATTTTATATTTCTCTGGTATTGCAAGCAACGCGGTTATTGCAGGGAGTAGGGAAATGATTTATTGAAATTCAATATGCATCGATGACCAACCCACGGAGACAATCTTATAATGTTTAAATAGAGTACTAGATATATTTTAGAATTAAGCATTTGATAAAATTAACAAGTACTAAGATTACGATTTGTAAATGTTCTTCAATAAATTATAATCCTAGATTAATAAGCTTCAACAAAAATAACTTGCATTGAATTGAACAATAACACCTCTTATACTTGTTCGCTGTTAAATGTGATAGAATAAGAAGTACGATAGTTTGTACGCTGGTAAAATACGTTCGTTAATTAATTATTAGCGCAAGCATTATACATAAATATTCAACACGCCATAGTTTACTAAATAAAAAAATGTGTAATGTACTTTTTGCTCAAACCACTTCGCTTCTGTCAGCGTGCTATGTATAAATTAATTCAAAAGTGTGCTAATTAAGCAATTATAAAATAAAATTATGATCAAGCAGGCTGGTTCTGCTTTAAATGTTTGCATTGTTTAATAATAAAATGAAAAAATGTCAAGGGTAATAATATAATGTACTGGCAAAATCTGAACCAATAAAATGTTTTGTATCTCAAACTGGTTTTATTTTTATCACGTTTTAGGAAACACAAAAATTCAGGTACATAAACTCAACTCATTTCAAACAATTATTTCTCTCACATTAAATGAAATTTATAAAACAATGACTATAAAGTATAAAGAACGACAATTTAGGCGACATTGCAAATATACCAGCGGAATTGTGACATGGCATTTGAGTGTTGTAACAGTAGTTTGCATAAATTGTACTCCAAGCCTTAATCTCATGTAACACAAAAAATACAAAAGTCCGAGACTGAAATGAAGGCAGTTTAGGATATTTATGTACTTGACACTTTGCGAGATCAACACAATAACTTAGATCACACCCCATCAAATGGATTGAACATGGGAGAAAGTGACAAGTGTTAAAGTGGTTGGCACGCAAAGTTTACTACAACCGCACATTCACCAATGCATTGACTCCTCAAAAAGACCATGCATGCCAGGACAATTGCCCTCGTCGTCTTTGTAACACACTCTGGGAGGCTATTTTCAATTTGAGCTGGATTTTATACTACCAGTTACATATAAGTTAAACCAAACATTTGCTTAAAAACACAACACTCGTACAACAAAGTATAGTTACTCTCATCTTAGGCCAAGCCAAGCTAAACCAAATTACTCTAGGCATCTGAGGAAAAAGCACCATTAAATTGTTATATCGCTACACTTAAATTAGTTGGATTGTGCCACAGAAGGTTAAACCTTTGTAGGATAAAACCGCTTTTATTTTATTATAGTTTTATTTTATCTGCGATCAAATTATTCTAGACTTACAGATAGAAAGGAAATCGCATTATCAGACAGACGATAAGCTGCCAAAATCTAAGCGAAATGAAAATCGAGTCAAAAGCAAAAAAAAGGGAACAACCATTGTGAATGGACATTACCAAAACTAAACTGATCGATAAAAGTAACAACACTAACTTTCTCTTCTTCTTTTTTGGGTTTGTTGAGGCTATTTTACACTGGAGGATGGGACTTGGCAGCTGAAGTAGTGTTGGACTTGCCGTTTCCAGTAAGAATTACCGACGTCGGACTGTGCCTTAGATTTGAGTTCATTGGAAATCAGAGGTATCACAAAAACAGAGTCTGCTCCCCCAAAGTAATGCTTCCGGCCACTCAAACATGGCGAGAAGGACGGAGATGTTGGTGACATGTAGCTTAAAGACTGCGAAATAACACAAACGAGCCCAACAAGACCCACAAACGTTTCGATTAGACCACCGGTAATTGAGATTATATCATAATATCCGGACGTGTTGTAACGATAAACCCAGTTAGCGATGTAGCTTCCTGTTTAAAAAAAAATCCAAGTAAATACATGACTAGTTATTGAAATACACACGTCGAAAACAAATTCCTTGAATGACCCGACCCACCTCTGTAAAAAGCCATACACATCAAGTAAATGATCACATACGACTCGGTAGACTTCGCTTTCCAAATCATGTAAAGTTGTGGAACAAGTGCGACCGATTCCATGTAAATTGACCAGGTCCAAGCAATCTACAAAAAGAAAAGCTTATTTCAATTAATAAGTGTTAATAATTATCAAAGCCAATATGTATTACCTCCAACCAGGTAGTGTCGTAATTTACAGTGAAAGCCAGGAACGTAACGGGAAGAACAAGGGCTTCAATTCTGCAAGTGAACAAAACAAAATAAAATAATTTCCTTTCTTGAACGAAACCTTCAAAATGTCTTCATAATTTAGTTTACCGGAAAGAGTCATGCTCCCTGTTGTAACTGATTTTGAATGCATAAACCGTTAAAATGAACAATGACCATGAGACCGTGATGTAAAATATTTTCATGCAGGTGTTGTAGTAGGAAACCCACTGCAAACCTCCCCAAAGGTCGGCATACCGGGCACTGTAGGTCACAGCCAACAAAAGTTGGGTTTTTGCAGATATTCCTGCAATGAGTTATAAAATACTCTAATTAACATATTGTTGTTTATGACGAGAAATTTCTAAAGAACCACCAGCCTTACCACAAGAGTTTCTTTTGACATACAATTTGACCAGGAGCACAATTATTGCAAGAACATGAAGTCCATCCCCCACCCAACGATAGGGATTGGATGCGGAAGAATTAGCAAAAAACATTGTATAAAGGTAATCAAACACTTAATCAATCACCTGTTTAAATATTTAAAACATAACTGCTTCAATTCTTCACAAACAATAATTATTATATCTCAACTAAAATGGAAAGAGCAGATGAAACCAGTTAATCCATTCGCCGTATTAACTTTAATTTAAATATTGAATCCTAGTTAAACACCTTCCGCCAGTACAAAATACGTAGTAATGACAGGATGATGTACACACTGTCAAAGAAATGAAGGTTTGGCCGGCAGCGTTGGACGCAAAATTCTAGCAGTTTACATTACTACACGGGATATAATCTCCAGATTAAACCTGTGCAACAATTTTGGTGGTGGACTGTAGTTCTGTTTAAAAAAGCTAAATAGTATGAATAACTTAAATGTTTTATACAACAGGGGCATTTAATGTCCTACCACGAAATGTTTTTCATTTATGACCTTTCTGCTGCATTATGCAAAAACATTCTCTACTTGCGTCAAACATTTTGCATTTGCAAATCCCATAAGAGAGAAATGCATGAAAACAGATAGGAAATAAACACTCAGCTTTTTCAGTTCAGACGTTTGATTTATTAGTGACATTTTCAACTCAACAACATTAAGTAATATAACATAATTAAGTATGGTGGTATAATTTTTATAACCGGTAATGAATTTCAATGAGTAAGGGTAATGAATGATTAGAATTAGGAAGTACTGGTGACGGTAATACCATGCCATGGTAAGGTCGATTTAATAATAATAATCATGTCTCTTTGTTACAGTCGTAATTCGAACCCCTTGCAAAATTACTGATATAATTCAATTCCAACAAAGTTTTTTTAACTCCTGGAATCCCAAACAAAACGGACTTTACAAACATTTTTAATTGATGGGATATCCCAAACTACATAGACAAGTGGTTGCTAATTTGTTAAAATACTTTTTATGTAGGTGTTTGAAAGGTAATAAATTGCATACAATGACATCTAATCCATGGTATTTGGGATCGGATGACTTCATAATTCTTATTTGGGTGCTTCTCGTTTTATTCGAACCTTATTATTGTTTGAAATAGAAAAACTACTCATGGAAGAGGATCCAGTGGCACTTGGAGAACTTGAGCTTTGGTTTTGGTGTTGTTGCAATAACTTCTGGTGTTCATTAAGTAGTTCCCGTTGAATCTGTTGGTGTAGGATCTGTTGCTGTTGTTGAAGTAAAGTTTGTTGCAACAGTTCCTGCTGGGACGGTCTATTTTGTGACGAGGAAGATGATGAGGGAGACTGTGACGAGATTAATTGTGAAGATGAGATCTGACTAGCCAAATCCAGAGGGAATGCTTGCCCGGCTGAGGAAATATCAAAGAAACATTTTAAATTGGTTAAAAGTCTTTGAATTAAACATGGATAACGAGCAGCAAGATGATACAAGAAAGAAAGGCAGAAGAAAGGGTTTGCTTTCAAGAATTGTTACCGTGCCCCAACAAAGTTACATTATTCACCATACATTTTAATCCTCGTAACTTCAATTTTGCCCTTTGATTTTTTCATCAAGACTCTGACGACTACGTAGTCAAAGTAATTTCTTCAAAAACATGACATTTCTAATACACCTGTGCATATAAAATAATGACTAAAGTGGACCAAACATGGAATCTCTTATTAAATTACTTGCAATTGAAGCTAACAGCCAAGACCGTATGAAGATTGTGGAACTGTTAAATTCATGTGAATTCCTGTCAAAGGCTGTTTCTCTACTTTCTATCAAATCCTGAAATGTAGTTGCATTGAAATGGTACCTAAAGTTTCTAAAGTATAAGAGTTGGTGGGTAAAGTCAAAATGAAAATCTAACAACATTTCTTAATCTATGTATGACTTTACGAGCAGCACTCAAAATCAAAAGCGCATGGAAATCAATTCTAAATTCAAATATCTTCATGAATAAAATGAAAACTTAATTTGATTCAACTCGACTTGACTCTTAAAAATTAAAGTTATGCATGTCAATAGAGTACTAAGTGACTGGGAACGTATTCAATGAATGACATGGAAAATCGTAAATAAAAATTACCAGACGCAAATAAGGCCGCAAAATTTGCAGAAGGTATGAGACCATTTGTCAGCGGGATGAGACCTGGTGGGACATCTTTCATTGGCTCATCAGTGTCTGAACTTCCGCTCTCGCTTTCTCCATCCTGTAAATATAAAGAATAAATAGGTTTAGTTGATGCTTAATTAATTAGCAAAACTTAATCGTGGCACAACAGAGTAAATTATAGCAACTTCTTAACGTCAGGTTTGTCGCAATCAATATCAATTTCAGACTCCAGTCAGGCAGGGTGGGAATTGGGACAGGACCTTGGATAATGTAATTATTGCCGATAGTGGAAACGAAATTAAAGCGATTAGCTTCAAATTGGTTGGAAAAGGAGAAGCCTGTGTCTAAGTCTAACTTATAATCCTGGACAATTCGGGATCGGGATTAACTAATTTATTGATACCAAGGGCAGAGTTTAATTTAAGCAAACTGAATACCATATAACCCAATATGTATTACCCCAGTGTAACATTAGCACAAAATATTCCAATTGCTCGTCCATCATGCTTTAATGCACACCCTTGACCAAAGCATACAAGAGTAAACATTGGATAAATAAATACCAGTCATCAAATGAACAATTCAATGTGGGCTGTATTATAATCAGCTTATGCCCGGTGAATTACATCCAGAATATGACACCTGTTCACAATTTTATGAAAATTTATTCTTTGTCAAAAAGATGGAAATTTTTTACTTGTCCCATGCATTTTATCCTAATCCATGGTTCATGGCAATGTAAATTTCATTTCAAAATGTTATTTTTAGCACTAATTATCAGCGAAATCCTTAACATGTGTGATTATAACGGCCCGCAGCCGTAGAACACAAAGTGCATCATCCTGGATACTATGTCTTAAGCAGGCTCAGATCCACTCAGTTCATCCACTCAGATCAGACACAAATGGCCTCTGCCAAGAAGCATTTTTACAAATACTATTCATCAACAACAAAATTATAAGCAAGAATTGCTAGAGATCTTGCTATACACACTAAAATTTACCATGATATTCCTGCATGTAAGACAAAAAATGTATATAAGCATTCTGTGGATGGAGAACAGAACTGCTAGAAATATTAGAAAATAGCTGCCAGGGGAAAGCAGGATTTATGGAAAGGAAACAGTTTTAATCATTCTGAGGTGAAAGCAAACGGAACAATGAGAGTAAACTACGGAGAACTGTCACTTGACAAGAGATGAAATTCTTGTTCTTGAAAATGCACTCTACGATACATCACCTAACCAAGCTGTCTGCTCTCGTCAATGTCAGTTCACCGACATAGTTCCCAGAAACGTTATACCTTTAGACATTTCGTTGCTGAGCAAAGACTGAAGCTGGTCAAGGTCAAGTAGACATTTTTCTCTGTGAAACATTTCGCCGAAATGAAAGGCGAACGTGCATATAGGCGTATGTAAAAAAAATATTCATATGAAGTCGGCAGCGAAACAATTCAAGCGGCACACAACTGATGGTAATGGTTCTTATTTTAAAACCCAAAAACCTTATTTCCAATCTTGTGCATTTTTGGCGTAATACTTAATTGCTATTAAGTGAAACACCAGAGTAATTCTCGACAAAGGTAGCTTACAACTTCATGTAAATTGTCTTGTATTGCTGCCGACCAGCCAAAATCCCAACATTTCAAGAATATGTAATAGAGTACGAAAACAAGAAAGATGTGAGAACGTAGCAGAATTGGAAGCAGGGAAAGCCGTTTTCACTGCACCAGAGATTAGAATTCACCACCAAGAAATTCTGGTGAGAGGCGTCATGGGAAATCACTTGCTCCCTCTAGAAAAAAAACTATTTCATTACCCCCTTTTCTGTCAAATAAAAAATTTCATCCCATTTCGACCCACCACTAACGGCAATCACCAGGCTCTGTGGGGCTGCTTAGCTTATTTAGACTGGTCCTCTGACCTGACCCAGGTAATAAAGTTAATCATTGAGAGAATGAAAACAGTATCAACCAAGATTATTGGGAATCTTGTCATGAATGAGCGAAGGCCACAGTACTGTTCCTATCTTCACTAAGTTCTCAAAAACGAAACTTTTTTTAGGACGGGTCATTAATGCGGAATAGAAAATGTGCAAAGTTGAGATAAACGAGAACGGAAAGGAAACATTTTACTTAAAACCTTACGTCGCAACAAAACAAAAAATATGACGCACCTCACCGGGTGAAAGGCTTTAATCATGCAAAAGTATGCAAAACACTGCCACAGCCACAGCCGAGCAATCAGAAAAATTCAGCACCATATTCTCGTCATTTATTCTCCACCTCAAAAGACAGGAATTACAATTCCCTTCTCCACTCATCCATGATTTCGTGGTCGTTGTGTTGCGGTAGTTGGTACAAAAGAGTAGCGTAAAATTGTGAGAGCCCAGCTTAAAACGCAACCTAAACCTAAACCTTGAGCCAAAGCATCCCAGAACACAGAATAGCAAGAGAGGACTCATGGTAAATTCTTGAGAAAGGAAGGAGAAAGTGGTCCGAGTAGCGTGAAAAAAGTGCATTAAAATTTCAAAAGAAAGAATGAGATTGCTGGTTTATGGGGCTGGGGGCTACGATTTTGAAGGCGTTTTGTGACGGTGGCCAAGATGGCAGTTTTCTAGTTTTAAGTTTGTTTTATAGCCCAACATCTCATCTTCTATATGCATTAAAATCACGATACCGCCATCTTGGCCAAATGTACTGTGGTCAATCTCCCGAAGGGTGTTTTGTCGGCGGGGCTCCTGCATAATGCCATGAGGAATTATGAAAACGCATGAATTTGGTAACCAAGATGAATATTTTTCATAATCCGAATACAAACAAATATTTCAAGAAAGATTGAAAAAGAATTTAAGAAAGTATTCTGGAAAGAATTTATGCCACCACTGCTCCTCGCATAC
>JAAXNX010002276.1:0-13997 GCA_036491905.1 Folsomia manolachei
TGTCTTGTACTTGTACGGAGATCTCATATAATTAGGTGCATGACTGATTACCACACTCTCCAATGACAGCCAAGGACATAAATCTGGTAATTGATCAATTAAGCCCACTGTTGATTATTTTGCCTAATTATATTTGACATATATGCTTTAATTACCCATATTTAACAAGTCCGACTACTTAGAAAGTGGGATCAATTGAAGTGGCTGTTTTTCTTTGTTTGGTTAAGATGGATTTTTCCAATGGGAGTTTTGTTGATGGGCTGAATTTTGATTTACGTTGACAAATTATGCAACTGAATAAAATTGTGGTTTGAGTTATCTCTCAACCAATGCATTTTCCTTGCTTATTTTGTTGGGATCGAGTCTCGGAAAATAAATTTCAATTTTTACAGTCCACTACGTCAACCTCGACTTGAGATGATTTGATCTCGTTTAAAAGACGTCTCCGACCTATTAATTTGTAACCAAGTAGTAGAGATTTAAGGGTGTACGTGCCTAGGGAAGTGTAGGGACCTTCACGCATGAAATTTGATTTGCAGAAGACGCCAAAGTCGTCTACTGTATAGTACGATCTGTACTAATTTGTAGTGAAACAAACCTCGCATGCTCATTACTTACATTTTTATTTTATTATACAATTCTGGCTAGACAGACTTGACGTAAAACAGATTTACGACTTATTGCATATCATTTTGCTTTTTAATCTTCTAGTTGACGGTCACAAACAGGGTGGGTACATATGCGTTTGCATAGAAGCTCCCTAGGAATTTTAACGACCCAGAGTAGGTGGAAGTTCTGTACAATAAGATCAGTTAAATGGAGCAGAATTGGGAAAGCACTGCAGATTTTTGTTTAGAAAAAGTTCTACGATATTGAGTAGCTAAGTCCTACAAATGAGGGGATGGAGAATACCAGACGAAAGTTTCAAAATGACAAATATGTACCATGCGGTGATGAATAATATTTACATTATTGGATTTATTACACCAACTAGTGATTTCTGCAACTCCCGGACAAAAATCAGTCCCACCCACCAAAATGGTCTCGGGATTATTTATGCAATGATTGATGAAATACTTTGTAGAGTAATGTTGAACTGGTGCTGTTAGTATAATTTATGATTTAATCCTTCCAAACAAAAGAAGATAGATAGCAAAATCTAACTACAAAGGAAATATTATGACGTGATCAAATCAGTTCATTATTTAGCCACATGCAATTTCGATACTCAGTGAGCTATTTTACTTGTGGTATTGAATTGCTTTATTTGGAGACTTTTCTGCAAGCAAGACAATAAATATTGACCTTATATGACGATTGGATTAAGTGCATTGGATTGTACTGGTGCCACACCCGTCCATGATTAAGTAAAAGTTTTCTCGAGTTGATCTTGCTGGCAATGAGCTAGCTTAATGATTATATGAAAGATGAAAATTGTCAGATTATTGAAATTAATACAAACCAATACGCCCACTCAGAGATTTAAAATTTTTCCAGTAAAAGGAACAAGCTGTTATGAATTATTGTAATATATCTATCTAGATTTGTTATTAATCCTATACCTATATTGTCCAATTTCTGTAAATTCCATCCCACTGCACTCTAATTAATTTTTTCAACGCCGTCAACGGCAGACCCAATGCTCGTCATGAAAAAAATACTTCAACCTAAAATGTACGAATTTGACATTTCTCAAGGTAGAACTTTGGTAGAACTTTGTTCCGAATTGACATATTATATGGGTTAGCCGTAGGTGGCATTGTAACAATTGCAAATATGTAACATAATAATTTATTTTATTTTATTCCGATATGGAATCTATAATAAATGTGATTCACGGATGCAAAATAAAAATTATCCCAAACTTACTGCGACATTGGATCAGTTATATGTACCTCAATATCCGAAGATTAGTCCGCAATAAGATGATTCAAAAATGACTGATTGGTTTATTAGTTATTTTACGGTATTTAGGTCAGTGCCCTTAACACTAAAAAATAAACATGATGAACGACATTGACTTTAACACAATCCATATCAGATCATAGCATAACACATTCATCAACTCACTTAAATGAACTGATTTACATCTACATATGAATTACTTTGTTTGTGGGGTCTAAATTAATTGGATGGCAATCTGTAAAATAAACTAATAAATTGGCAGGAGATAAGCCTTCAGATACCAAAGTCAATACAAATAAATTTTTGTAAGTGAAGCAAGTGTCAAAATTTCGGAGTATTAAGGAATAAAATAAAAATAAAATAATGCAAGTTGTCGTGCTTTATCGACCACAACTTTGTGGCTGCATAATTGAAAATTAATTGCATGTTAACAACATGCAATTACAATAATGTGACCAGAATGAGAGAGAACAAGAATTGAATTGTAATTGTTATGTGTTGATGTTGTTACCTTTCCAATCCAATTATACGGAATTTTATTACATTCACTAAGAAGAATTTCTTGCATCTTATATTTTTCATCACAAGGATGCTGTTTTTTTGTAATATATACCATCATAATGATATCAAATCAAAACCAAGTAAAAGAATCTGGTTGACAAGATAATTGTGGTTGAAATTTATGCAGGTAATTTAATTTGATCACCCAACTAAGGTTATTTATGACTTTCTTAGCTAAGAAATGATATAAATTATTGAAATCTGATAGGAACCAATACAAATATTTTAAAACAAGAAGATTTTTGGATTCAGCATCATATTTGTTACAGGCAGGGTGGTACACGTGAAACTTCGTAATCTATAATCTTTGCCATAAATAATTATCCGCGTACCACCAATGACTCCTAGTATAAAAGGAATGTGTTTCTGTTTATTATGATTCTATCAATTAAGCAAACAGTCATACTACCACTTTGTAAAAGAGAGGACATTAGTACCCATTTTTGTCTAAGAACATTTAGATTGTGATGAACAGTATTTTAAATAAATGCGTTTCAATAAATTGTTACAATTTCATTTTTGGCCATTGATAATGGTAGATCGTGGCATCTGATCAATCCTTTTAAAGACTCGATGATAATTTTGACTTTATTGTGAATAGCTGGAGGCATTTTTGACCAAAACTTTATACCTCACAAGAACTGACTAAATTATATTTCAATTCTCATACAACTTATGACTTATGTGAATTATTTACATATTTGGATTTAGTATTTTGTGTTTACACATGATTTGCAGGAGCAAGAATAAGGAGCCAGCCCTTAATGAGCTTTACCTACCTACACAAGCAAAAATTACGACTCGCCCGTTGACCTTAGAACAATCGATTGGAATTGGAGTAAATTGGAATATCATAGTAATTGGCTTAGAATAAGCCAACAAAATTAAGCTTATCACTCATGCTTGCATTGTTAATAGGAAGGATGTGATTTATGGTGTTGAATAATTTAAAGTTAACTTGCAAACACGCAATGTTCAACAATTTATTTTTTCAATTAGAGAAATCAGAGCTCAATTTTTTTAAATGTCTCATCCACAACTTTCTTCACCATTTTTTTAACACCGTCGTCGTAGCTTAGGGGGACACAAAATCGTTTGGATCTCCACAAAGCCCTACTACTGGCACTGGCATAAGCAGAGTTGCCTCCGTGCTTCAGCCACTTCAATATTCAAATCATTAGCATCTGGAAAAGAGGATTCTTTAGTTTACTGAAACTTTACTCAAAATAATTGCTTAGAAATTCAATTACCCACCTTCATAACGATTTTTAGTTTTCTTATAATCTGCATTTGCATAAGCGTTATTTTTCCAAGATGAAACATATTGATAATGAATTGCTCGTCTTTTAGATTTTGGTATGTTTTCGACTAAAAAAATTTATGGAACATCATGATAAGATTTAATCTCGGGATTATTTATCATGTAAAATTTACCCCGTTGATGCTCCCGTTCTAATTCTTGTGGTACTACTGTGTCCAAAAAAACGGTGTGTTGTTCTTTCTCAGATCGCTTCTTCCGAAAAAATGAGGCATCTTGAAACAACTGTTCTATTACTTTTTCCATCGAGGTCGTGACCTTTTTTTGAAGACTGGCCTTGTCAATTTTTGTGCAGTTAGCTGGAGCTGTTGAAAAACGTTAAATTAAAATTCATAAATCTATTTAACTGTGCGCTTAGTAAAATGTAGGGTACTTACTTTCCAGAACAGTTATAGGCTCTGAGGCAAGATTAAGAGTAACCTGCCCAAAAATTAGAAAAACTAAAACTTTCATGTTTATAAAATGGATTCAATTATAGCATTTATATATATTTGAAGATGACTATGACCGGCCAAAAATTAGGACGTACGCAAAGCTCGACTGTTGTACTTTAGAATGTTGATTAGGGTTTATATTTATAAGGAGTTTTTCTAGTTAATCTCTGAGTTATCCTGTGGTCCAAACCAATTGAATTTTGGGATGACATGCAATTTATAAATTAGTAAAATTACCTCAATTAAAGAAATTAAATCAAGGCTTTGATAGAGTTCCAGATTAATATATTTATTTCCGATCACGCATGATATTATTATTCTACAATTTGATCATTTAAATATTTCTTTCAAACATTAGTTATTAACGGCAGTAGCAATACCCAAGGCTCCCCCAGCAGCTTGGACCAATTGAAAAGATTCGCCATTCGGTCCGGTTGACGTGTGTTGAGCTTTAGAAATTGCATTATTTCCAGAGGCACTCACGGCCTGCACACTTTTCGGTGGGGGGAATGGGAGAGGTTCAATGTCTCGGGTAACGGGACCTGAGGATGCTTTCGCGACAGCCAAGTCGCCACCCGTTGCAGCCACTTGTTGCATGTTCAAAGCTTAAAAGAAAAAGAGTCATTAGATTTCTTCAAATTAGTATGAACTGAAAAATGAGGCTTTTGAGTTAATTACCAGAGCCCTTAGTTTCAGCTGCAGTGGAAATGGCTTTGTTTCCTTGTGCTTTCACAACCTGAACGTTTTTGATTGCGGCATCTCGCAAGACACGTCCTAAAATGTGTCCGAGGAGTTTAAATGAAGTACAAAAAATTCTCAACGAACAATTTTACATGAGCATTTTTTTACACAATCTGTGCCCACTCACCGTTTTCTGATGATGCGACTGCCAATTTTTCACCTTTAGCATCAGACTTTTGGAAAGATGTACCTGAAGTCAATTAGATTTCAGAAATTATTTTGTTTAAACTAAATGCATTAGATTACTCACCCTGGACTTGTGAGGTAGTCTTTGTTTTCGCAATGGCAACATTAGCACTTGCAGCGGCTTTCTGGACATTTGTTGTGTCTCGTTTATTAGTGGCTGTTGCAATTGCGGTCCCTGTGTCCTTGTTAGCGACGGCATCTACTTTTTGGAAACTTTTTATTTGGACCATGACTAACGGGAGTAATTGGTCCGGGTGCTGGTACTGGTACCGCTGGCGCTGGTGTGGGATCAGGGACTGGCATTGGGGCTGGTCCTGGACCATTGTTGTTATTAAAGGAGCTCCCACCATTTTGACCACCTGCATTATTGTTATTGTTATTTTGATGCCCATCATCAGGGACAGGAACAGTGGCTGGGTCGACAGCGGGGGATATGGAGCCGGCTCCCACACGACCATGAAAATCGTCTCCTGTCTTCGCAGCAATCGCATTACTCTTTATGTGTCCATCTGGACCAACTTCTGATCCTGATTTGGAATATGCACCTCGAGCTACACGTGCAGCTATAACGTATAATAAAAATTGAACCAAGATTAAATTTCCTTTCTTCAAATATAGTGCAAAAATATAAAAAGTACATGCTGAAGCTTCGCCGCTAGAAAAACCCGGTTTGCTGATATTGGTTGTTTGTGCCAAAGCAGGAGCTGAAAATTTGTTTAAGTCGATAAAGCTGGCAAAAGCTGGACAAATACAAATCAACTTGACATATGAATTTTTTACCTGAGTCAAGGGGAAAGGAGGCTGCAAAGGCCAACTGGGCCACAAGGATCACAGTAATAATTTTCATCTTTTTAAATTTTGATTAAGAACTCTACGCAACTGAATATGATTTTGCTTTAATTACATTTCCTCAACTTTATCCTTTTATATGAAGGTGACACGTAAGTAATCAGGAACAAGTGGATGGGTCAAACCAGAACTAACAGATTATATCGTCTCATTTAAAGTCAATTATCTTAATGGTATTTCGGAACATCATGAAGTGCACGGACACTGATGAGAAATTGATGAATAAATTAATGAGTCCTGTAACTCCGGGACTGTTATAAACACGAAACCAGACAGAGATGTCGAAATTTATTCGAGTAATTAATAATGTGACATGTAGTAATGTTGCGTCATATCGACGGACGTATAGAATAACAATTTTCTTAACGGGACTGCTTTCACAATGACAAGCAGTAGTTGAAATCATGGGCTTCGCATGTTTAAATTAGAGTTGACAGTATAATATATGTAGATACATTGAATAGTCCAGGGAGTATGATAGGCATAAAATATGAGACTTAGATATTGTAAGTAAGGAATCTGTAAATGACAATTGAATATAAATTTCAAATGACATTTCTTGAAAATGAATGCAGAGCTAATAAAAAGTAGGGGAAAGTCGGCTAGAGAGCTCACTTTCTTTCAGAATTCAGCGTCCAGCATCATTTAATACTTTTGGCAAGCCAAGAAGAGAATTTATCAGCTCTGAATTTCTTTTCGGTGGAACTTGGTAAATGTTTCCTCTGTTCGAAACGCCGTAAGGTATTCCGTAGTACCCGAATGGAAACATTTTTGCTGCACGAAACAAACGTTGCAGTTCTTCTACTACCTGAGAAAAAATAGGACCAATATTAAATCAAAGAATGAAAATATAACAAGATTTGGAAAAATGGGTTAAGAAAACCCAGTTATGGGTGTTACCTGCTGCTCCTGATCTTGTGGATAAGATTGGGGAGGCACTGCATAAGTCAGCCCAACCACCAAAACTACGACAAGGAAAAATGTTGAATAAAATCGCATTGTTGTAGCGGATTTGTTTTGTGGAGATAACTGTTATGAGCCAGTCAAAAAAAAGAGTATCTCGAATTCCGGGAAATTACAAGCTTTTATACTACTACCAAATTTTAAGAATTACGCAATGTATGCAAAAACATTAAGAAATCTTAATCGTGAAATAGCTGGATATGATGACGCATCAATTTAAGCAATCTTTATCGATGATGAGCAGTGGGTGTACGTTTCCAATAAAAGGAACTTTTATTATTAAGGATCCACTTTTGTATTTCATAATTACTCAAATATTGTCATGTCTGTTGTTGACAGGATTGGTAGATAGATGGTTAAATTGAATTTGCAAGTTTCTCATTGTAATGCTGGAGAGTCGAAAATGTCGAAATCCAGGAATGAAAGAATTGGACAGAATTACATTAATTTAGTAAATTACAACAATTACTTTACAATTACACTAAATATTTGAATCATTTTTATTACGTAAATAATTTTAACATAAACTATTTACAGTATTGCGTAATTATCATTGCCATTCAGCATTCTCTTCAACCCTTACGTACGAAATGTAATTCAACGAACCCAAACAAAGGAGAATAGTTTTAGTTTATCTGTTGTTATATTTGTATGCCTCCACGCACAATCACACTAATAATTTACTTCCAATTACGAGGACAAGATTAAAGTGAAAACATGGGATCTCAGTATAGCATACCATGTCTAAAATATAAAAGGAACGTGATATGACCTAATACGCGGAATGGCTACAAATGTTCATTTCCCAAATTCCGACACGCAAGCATAACTTCAATAAATTAAGTAATTGAACTTATAATTGAAGTAAAGTGGAAGTTCAAACTTTGATTTTAAATGTTCCAAGCTTTTTAGGAGCGGCATTTAGACAATAATGGACTTTTGACAATAAATTATACAAATGAATAAAAAAAATACTGTGTTTCTCTCTTTATTGTTCAAAGTTGAAGTCAGACACTGTTTGACTGTGGCTTAGGTTTTCTGGCTTCTTTCTCAATAAAGTTAATTGATTCAATAATATCTTTAGCCACCACGTCAGGAATTTCTAAACTGGAAAAATGGCCACCAGTTTTGGCATGAGTGTAACGCAAATTATGATACTTCTCTAAGAGGGGGAATTTTGGCATGGCAAGAAGCTCATTTGGGAGGTTAAGGCAGCTAGCCGGAATTGAAACGGGGACCCTGAAATTTTGAAAAAGTATTTACTTAATTTTTTATGTTGAAATTTTCTTAAAATATTTACAATTAAACAGGTTTCCATTATGTTGCATTAATTTTTTAAAAAACTGAAGCTATACCTGTCAAGTGCTATTTGATTGGACGTGAATACATTAAATGTTTCTTTGTATATCCTCATTCCAGTCGTGATTGATTTCCCAAACCAATGTACCATTAAATTATCCAAAAGCTCGTCTATGTCAAATTTGGAACTGATTCCGCCGTCTTCTTTATGGAGCCAAATGCTGTTCGTCCAGAATGAATATTTTTCCAGGACTGCAAGAAAGAATCCAGTTAACATATTTCTTCTTGGCTATGTTATATTGTAAAAATAGTATTTACTATATGCAGCATGGCCGCTGGGAGAGTGAGAAAGTGCAACTCCTGTAACAACCCAGGGAATATTAATCATGAAAATCATACAAAATTAGCAACAATTACATACCAACAGTATCCGGTTTTGTCGATTGCAAGAGAAAGTAACCGAATTCTCGAAGAGCGTGGAAAAGAAACCTGTAAACGGGAACATGTTGGGCAATTTCGGCATCATCTAGGACAATCCACGGAATCACTGAAGCCAGGCCAAATCTGAGAAGTAAATAAGTGCTCTTGCTAATTGTTATCCTGACATGTTTATCAAATTGACATTGACAATCAATTCCTCGCTATTAAAAAAATAGTATTCGCTCACCTTAGAAGGGCTCTTGGACTAGCTGCCATGCACATAGTCATATGAATTCCTAATACGCTGCATAGAATAAGGACAAAGCATTTAAGCATTTACTGAAGGATCAAATCTAAGCTTTATGAAAACAAGCTATTTACTTGTCTTTATAAAGCGTGCCCATGTTGCTTGCAATGAGTGATCCCCAGTCCCCTCCTTGCACATAAAACTTTTCATGGCCAAGCCGTGTCATCAATTTCAGGAAAATTTGTCCCATCTCAGCAGCGCCTAGTCCGGGCTTTTTAGCCGATTCAGAAAAACCAGATCCAGGGAGGGAGGGTATAACAAGCTGAAGAACAGCAGAACAATGAAATCTCAAACATTTTTAGTAATTGGACTTGTGTAAAAAATTGATGACATTTTGTCCACCTCAAAATTGTAATCCGAGTTTTTAGCATCAACAAGTTGTGGTATGATTTTTTGATACTCTGTGAACGATCCTACATACATAATACAAACCATGTAATTCGCCATGCAATCTCATTCCTGTAACCAACAAATGTCATACCGGGCCATCCATGGAGTAGAAGAACTACTTTGTTCCCAAGTTTCCCTTGCTTTGTTGGCTTGACGTGTTGAAAATGAATGTCGATTCCAGAAATCTTGGTTTTGAAACTGTGATATTTATTCAAGAGTTTTTCCCTCTGTTTCCAATCATATTTATTCAACCAGTGGTTTGTCACTTTCTGGAGAAACTTTTTATTCATTCCATACTCAAATCCGATGCCTTCTAGAGTGTCGGCGACTC
Source organism: Folsomia manolachei (assembly GCA_036491905.1). NCBI lineage: Eukaryota > Metazoa > Arthropoda > Collembola > Entomobryomorpha > Isotomidae > Folsomia > Folsomia manolachei. Next base: position 9,705 of record JAAXNX010002276.1, read on the forward strand.
TCTCATCTAAAGTAGCAACTTCAATTGCCAACCTATTTCTCAGACTTTCCAAGGTTTTGTCAGGAATATTTATTTGGAATGGACGGATTGACTTGTCCTCTGCTTTAGGAGATCCAGAACCAGAGCCCCAGTATTGATCTGGAATGTCTGGAAGTTCTCCATCTCGTAGAATAAAGTAGCCAACCCCAAATGCAATGGCTATTGCGAGGATGAAAATGCTACAAACAGTTCTCATGATGAGTTTACACCTTTCTCTTTAGTTCTCTGTAATCCTTGGCAAACCAAAGTTTGAGTTTAGTTAACGATACCAAGTTTGTCAAAATTATTATAAAAAAAGATGCACAATTCAGCACTTTTAAAACTAAGTTCAGTACCTTTTTTCGCCAGCTTGATAAGGATAGCTCACTAATGAACAGAAGATGAAATCAGCGAAAATAACTTTTAGTCGTACGATGCACTCGTAACCAGCACTAAATGAGAGTAGTTAGTATTTTAATTAGCGGAATTTTGGGCTCCAGAAGTTTCTTAAAAATTGTAATGCCTTTCAGGCTGGTTCGTTTGATTAAAACACAGGATGAATGTCAGAGTCAGATTTCACGAATAATTTCTACACACCCGTGGATTCCAGTTTTTTGCCTGTAGTTTCTTTTAGAATATGATGTTTCGTTGCAACATTTACTTTTGACAGATAGTTGTATGTATGTTCACTCCACGCATTATACCTGACCTTCAAGAAATTCAGAGTGGACTAACCTGGAGTAAACAGGTTTTTCAGTAGTGCCGGAGGTAAGTTCACCACTGGAAAGTTTTTAGTTGCAGATGGAACTATACAAGTTCCTACTGAAGTTTAACCCTTAAATGAAACTTGCAAATATCATGCTTAGAATTGGGATGATGTTGGTATTAAAACTGCAGTCAAACCGTTTTTCCCAAAAACTTTGGTTTTGAAAAAAAAATCAGGATATTTTGTAATTGGCTATTCACTAATGCGCATATATCTATATTCTAATTAATGTTATTCTGCACAGTTATGTATGAAATCCTCAAATTCAGAGTGGTAAGTAATATATGGTCCTATTTGCAGTAAGCTTGAGAATAGTGGGGCTTGACTGTACGAAATCCCAGGATAGCAATATTTCAAAGAAAATCGAGGTGTGAATGGTGTGATAGCTACATACAAGTACGTGAGATTATTCGAAATGAATGTGTCAAATTTTAACCAAATTGGTAACCAAATCTTGAACAATAAAATTATGACGAACGCATTTCATACATAGTGTGTTTATGTTAGCCAAACCAATCCCGGTTGATTAGTATTGCCACAAATTGATTGATGTATTCGAAACGTAAATTTTACCAATAATAATTTCGCTCATTTTTTATTCGCTTAAGTTGTATACGTTTGACACTTGAAATATTGACTTGACATTCGTTTCATAAGAATTCTGCGGATCGGCAAATCGAAAGGGTTTTCCATTACAAATAAACTAAATTATTCAATAGTACTTCTGTCACTTCGAGTCAGAAATAGGAGTCGATTCTGAACTCAATGCCAATGCATTTTGTTCATGGCAAACACATTCAATTTGTTTTACAAATCCCAGCCTTGTTTCGCTCAAAGGAATCGAATGGAGCTTTGAAGTGGTTTTATAATATCCTGAATTTTCTGCCATAGTCCCACTTATCACGATTTCCGGTATACCATATTCGCTGCGGCATTGCAGAAACCATTTTGTTAAAAGTCGGATTCCTTGGGAAATAGGAAAATCCAATTATATCACAATGTTGTTCTGGTTTACCAGAATTTTGGAAATAACCTGTAAACTCCATAGATGTAGTATGTCCGAAATATATGTATTGAAGAATCACGGAGAGAATCAGAGAATAAAAGTGGACAAAGGCTCACAAGAGCAATAAATGATTAACGAGTTTGGGAGTATTCGGGCCACAAGAGGTAGGACTCCAGGACAAAGGAGGGACAATAAACATTTGGGAAGGAATTTATTTGCAAGCAAGTCTATTCAATACCTATAGAACTGACCCCAGAGTGTTTCTCTAGTCCCAGACCAAACCAAGGTCGATTTACCATTGACCTACTCTTGAGGTTTATTCTTTTTTAAGTGCAGAACCCAATAGATCATCGTTAGAGTATTTTTCAGGTATCGCAAGTTTACAGGAAAAGATTTACAGATAGGAATTTATCCAGTCGAAACAACAATATCATGCCTCATATTACATGTGCGCACCATTCCTGAGTACCTGTTATTATACGAGTACTATCGTTATTGGTCTTCTGTCCGTGACAATCAGTTCAAATATGTATTTGCAACCATGGTCTTGGTTGGAATAAGTTTGGTCCTTAGGTTAAAAAAAGATTGAGGCTTCAGGGCAAGAGTAACGAGCTACAAATGAAACAGTATTTTATTCATGAGATTTCATCCCAAGTACAGGAAAGAGCTTTCACTTCAGCAGAGAAAGCGTGGATAACATAGACTTGCAACAAATTGAGACGAGCTCTTGGGAAAATCGTCACATGGAATGAAAAACACGCCAAATATTATTCCTTATGCTGGGAATAAATTCATTATATCCAGGTAATGCAGTGTAAAAATGGGGCGAGTTTAATGAAACTGTGAATTGAAAATAAAAAAAGGTAGGCTTCAGGGCAAGAGTAACGAGCTACAAATGAAACAGTATTTTATTCATGAGATTTCATCCCAAGTACAGGAAAGAGCTTTCACTTCAGCAGAGAAAGCGTGGAAAACGTAGACTTGCAACAAATTGAGACGAGCTCTTGGGAAAATCGTCACATGGAAAACACGCCAAATATTATTCCTTATGCTGGGAATAAATTCATTATATCCAGGTAATGCAGTGTAAAAATGGGGCGAGTTTAATGAAACTGTGAATTGAAAATAAAAAAAAAGGTCTAACATTTTGATGCTGGCTGAAATAGTGGAAATGATATAAGACACATTATAAACCACATCCACCCACATTAAACTTTTGCATTCTATTGAAAAGCTTTGAAAATCTAGTCTCGTAACGAAAATATTTATTCAGTGGCAAACAAACAGACAAACATTCTTCAATTACTTTCTCTTCTGTCCGGCATCTCAATGTTTGCTAGTTTCTTTGAAAAGTGTCCAAAGGCCAGTCAAGGTTCACAGACGTACAGATAGAGTGAATCGCAATTCTATTTGTTTAATTGCATGCAAAACAGGAAAACAATTATCAATTGAGCAAAATAGAATATATTCTTTCTAATCAAGTCAGATCAATTTATTTAAATTTTTAAACCGATACAAGCAAGCATATTTTCTACCCAAAATTATAGTTACATCTACATATTAAAGCCTAATCTTCTAAAGTTATTTGTTGGCCACATATTCCGAATTTTTTTCTTTACTCAAATAATACCATTATACTAGTAAAGTAAGGTAATTCATTACTATTGGCATTGGATAAGGTATAATAATATTAATACGCATACTGAAAACCATCGACTTTCTATTCTGAAAACCCATTTTCTACTATGCAAACTTTGAAAATAATATTGAATCCAATTTTTGAAAGAGGTACGCCGTTCGATACATAGTTTTAGATCACATACTAGACAGAAAGTTTATTATTGTTTGCTTGGAAAAGCAAATATTTCGTGTGGCATCGCAGATAAAATTCACCCTGTAGAAATTCGCAATTCATGTAATTTAAGGAAAAACATTAGCCGCAACAAACTTAAGGAATACAGATTTTTCTTGTACACCATCATAATAGGCATTATGAATAAAATGGGTTGGGTACAGAACATGTACATTATTTTCTAATCTCGTGACGGATCTACAAATAGTTATTCTTTAGTTTAAAAGAAAATATTTGTTTTGGTAATGAATTTGTTGGAAGTGAAGGACACAGCATTGGCCAGGACTGACTCTATTTAATAGTTAATTCACAGCATTCTTAGTACTTTGTTATTCTAATTTATCGTTTTATGATTTCATTTGCGGGTAGAATACATTTAATCGATTCAAATCTTAACATTTGGTGTTTATTACTATTGTCAAACCAAAATGAATTAAAAAACAAATGTTTCTTTCAAATAGGATCATCAATAATGCATATGACTTCAGGTTTCACTATTCAACCGCAATGCATGTAGAAAAATAAATAACGAAAACGAACATTGAATGATTTTAAAATAGTCCTGACTTAACTTAGGAAATTTTCAACGGTGAAATTTAACCTACTATTCTAATTTTAGAAGAAAATATTTTAAAATTTTATGCTTTGGTT
>JAAXNX010002277.1:0-13996 GCA_036491905.1 Folsomia manolachei
CTCCTGGTTTTCTCCATTTTCGCAGTTTTTGGCAACATGCTCGTCATCCTGAGCGTGAAGAGGGAACGTTCCCTTTGGAATGTGACCAACTATTTCATCGTTTCACTCGCCGTGGCGGATCTACTCGTCGCGGGTGTCGTCATGCCCTTTGCCATTCTTTTCCTGGTAAGTCTACAACTTTATGAATTTGCATTTCTTTCGATTTTTATGCTGCATTCGCATTTATTGTGAGAGTCCCATTGTGCCGGAGCAATCAGTAGTGAGAGAAATGTCGGAGAAATGATGCAAACCCGGCAATTTAGACTTGACATGAGTTAAAAATGAAGGAATTTATTTTTGTTGAATTGCTAAATTGGGTCGTCATCCGTCTATCTTTGAATGCAGGGGGAGAAAGTGGAGAAAGGCGTCAGGATTTGATTACTTATTTAAGAAATGTGAAGTCTGACAAGGTTCCACTGCAGCCGTGGGATGTTTCTCTTATTCTACTTTCTCTTCATAGTCAAATACTTGAGTTAAATATAAGAGTGAGTGTGGAGAAAGGGATTGAGCAGCCAATAAGCGAGGTAATGATGGTGCTTGAGGGAAATGTGGCATATTCTGAGGACGACCAAAGCACATGGGCGTAATATCCATGCTTACACTTGTACCAAGTCCCAATAAACATCAACAACAGTCCGGAACTGGTCCATTTCTCCACTTGTAATGTCCCCTCTTTGAACAACAAGGGACTGGGAACAATGAGGTGATTTTGCAGGTGATGGAGCTCTTGATTTCCTTCCTTCCTTTGGTTGTCTCTGAGTGTATGATATCCATTGATCCGTCCCTCGAGTCCTATCTCCTTTCCTATCTCCAAAAGTATCGATTCCCATTCCACGCTAGGCTCAACCTGTGCAGAGTCAATATCAGGCCAAACTCACTCACTCGGGTTAGAAATTAAACAAACAATGTGCAAGAAAGGAGGAAGGAGATTATTCCAGTCAGCTACCAATTTCCAAAGCAATCAAGCAAAGTAGTGGCGGTGAAAGTGGTGGAGAAACCAGGTAGTAGAGCTGGAACTAAGGCAGCCGGGCTGTTCATTAAGCTAATGCGAGTACTTGGATTATTCAGTATTTCACAAGTCAACCCCGTTAATTCCACTTATCCCCGTGTGTGTGGAGAAAGTACACCCCATTATTTTTATGTCAAGTTCTCATTCAATGCTGTGTCAGACAAGTTGTTGAAGGATGAAGCAATCTCCAGATTTGGAGTAGTTTCTAGGAGAAAGTACCAATTTGTTGTGGAATATTTATGAATGTTCTGGATAAATCTGGGAATATGGAAAGTGATAAAGGTCAAAGGATGGCTGGAAGGATAATAAAGTGGCTCCAACCACTGAATTGATTTCCTTCCTTTCACTCCAGTCTCCTGGCTTTCCCTTTGATGATGAAGCTACGTCGGTCTGGGTGAATGTGATGAAATGAATGATTTTATTTATTGTCTTGTCCTAAACTAAGATGGAGTGTGGGCAGGGAAAGAGAAAGCCCAGAATAGAGTGTCCTTCCTTCCATAATTGTATGCAGTTCCAGAAGTAAAATCAATACGAAAGTAGATGGAAAAAGTTGAGGAATAAATGACAAAAATGGTAAAAAGACTGGGCTATCATGGCATCATCTTGGAAAGGAGACTTTCACTCCATATATTTATCTCCACTTGTTTGTTCTGCCGAGGTTGGAGGAGAATGGACAACAGCCAACTTTCTCGGAATAAAGTACAAAGCCGAGAGAAAGAGAGAAAGTAGAGAGAGAAAGCTACATTCCAATTGAATTGCAAGTGGTTCCTTCGACATTTTCAAGTCGACAATACTTTTTGTGGAGAGAAAAGAAGGAGAAAGTCTTTTAAGAGTGAGTGGTTGGACACAAAGAAAGTAAGTCTGCGGCCAAGTTGACGGTTGACATGGAACTGGATGGAGGTTAGTGTGGGCTGGACTGGCGCTTTCTCCTTTCCTTCTCTGACTAAATGGCAGATAGGATGACAAGGGAGCCATGTTTACCAGGCTCACATGTCGTGGAATGTATTTATGTATGCCAGACGCCGCTTTTACTCTCCGAGACAATTGTCATTTCCTGATGTGAGCTCGAGTGGAATAATCTTGCACGCTTTGGGTCTCCGTTTATTCAAGAAAACCGCAAAATGCAGGAGGAAGGAATGCAGGAGAAAGTAGTGATGGAGCAGCCGTATACAGACATAATTGGCTATTTTAGGAGAAAGTTTTCATGCAAGTATTTTGGGAACCCCTTCGGTTTAAAATTGAGTGAAAGTCAGTCGACCCAAGTATTTAACCTGAAGAAAGTCTTTGGTAGTAATTCCATTGGTGAACTGTGAACTATGGGTAGAGAAAGGAGTCTGTTATTGGTGAAAGTCAGGCAGTGACTGGATGGTATTTGGTGGTGGACAGGTTTTGTTGAGTACATTTCAAGTCTTTGTGACTATTTGACATTTCCCTTTTTCATCAATCAACCTCTTAATGTAGTTTGGCCCTCCAAAGTCTCAAGAGCTCCAGCCCTACGAATGCTTTTAAAGTCAGACAGCACCAGGATAAAAGAGAAAGCCAACACACAAATAGGGAACAATGGTTGGCTTGCTTTCTCCCAAACATATATCTCTCCCTATAGGCAGACATTGTTCCTAAATTATAAGAGTTAAAGGAGCAAGCACTGCTTTCTCCCAGACTAACGAGAGTGGAGCAGTCAGTTAAGAGTCAAATAATGCACGGAACTCCACTGTCACTCACTCGAGTCTATGCTTAGAATACCATCACTTACATTGACACCAGTAGCAGACCCCAGTTTCCATGGCAACCACCCAATGTATGGGCAACAGCTGGATTAAATCGTGTCAAGTGTTGGGTGGGAGAGTGGAGCAAATATTTAATTCCTTTCTCTTTTCTCCCGCTCCAATTATTGGCTAACAAGCGCTTTCTCTGGGAGAGAAAGTATCATTTACTTATCCAACATGACGAATATTTACTAAAAGACTTGAAAGGATCTCATTCCCCATTCTTTGTCTGGAGAAAATAAGCAACGGTTGAATTGCAGCCGTTGCAACTTTCACCCCACGAAGGTGAAGTGGATACGCGTGTAGAGCACAAAGAGAGAAAGAAAGGGACCCACTTATTCTCTAACAATTGTAAGATCCAAATCAGCCATTTGTTCCAATTTGAGTAAATATCGAATCGAGAGAAAGCAACCCGTGTTCCTTGTATCCAGTTTCTCACGCTTATTTACTTTCTCCGTGGCATTATATTTCAAGTAAATGTTGGATCTCTGCTATCCTCGACTTCAATCCCTTGTTTTCTCTCCATTTCGCTGGCGGTGAAAGTACTTGCAACGAAGTAAACGGGTAGCAACCTCGGGGCAGTGGGAATAAAATTGACAACTGGTTGCAGTTTACTTGGATAAGGTGAGTGAGTGAGGAGCTAGTAATCAATACCAATGTTTGTCCAGGGCTGCCTGGGCTCTGATCGGAGCTTTGTTTTGCTTTCTCCTGTGGCCCTGAAAACTAAACAGTAAGTGTATTTATGTTCCTGGGTTTCCTAGTGGAGAGAGAAAGTAGTGGAGAAAGTAAGTGGGAGTGGATTAAAAACAAAGGGATTCCAAAGTATTTCATGCTCTCTATTTCACAAAGTTCTAAACTTTGGACATAAATGTCGCCGAGGCACACACCGCGTCAGAGCAGACCACACACAAGAGCAGAGATTGGAATTTTATCGGAGAAAGTAGAGGACGTAAAACAAATTAAACTTTGCCATTGTTTGTAGTGGCACCGTGCCATGGTCTCCCTTCATATTTGAGGGAAGAGAAAGTCCAATGTTTCTGGCGATAATTCCTTGATTTACGCCGAGTGATTATCGCTTTCACTTCTGGATAAGGGGGGAACAATGAAGGAAATTGGATTGGAAAGTAGTCGGCTGTGATTCAGACTGGTTATGGAATGGAACAAATTGGGACATGGACCCCGGAATGGAAAAACGGACAGGGTTCCAGTTTAAGGGGACTTTCTCTCTCGTCCAGATTAATAGTTGATGACTGAGTGAATGTTGCCTTTGTTCTTTGTCATTGTCCTGATAACGGGAACAGAGCGCAGAGTCCAGGATTTGGAGGAGTTTGCTTCACTTCACTCTATAAATTTAGTCGGAACAAACTTAAGGGACCGGAGGCGACGGGTGAATTTGTTCCACAAAGTTTGGATCCAACTCTAAACCCTGCATATCTCAGTCAGACTGGTTTCAGAATAGTTTCAGAGTTATGGATTAACTCATTGTCTGATTGTAGGCATAACTGGGACTGATTGGGAAATGATTCCAGGGATGGAATGGATATATTGCGGCGTGTAAAAGATTCCCACAAAAGGGAACAGTTATGATTTTGTGAATGTAATTTGTTTTATTTATCCGGCTCCATTATTTGGGAGGATGCGTGCCTTTATGTGTGAAATGATTGCGTGATCCGCTCATGGATCTGGAGTTGGGATAAAGTTGTGTTTTATGTATTTATGGGATTCTGGGTGAAAGTGGGAACTCCAATCAGTCAGATCTCCTATATTTTGAGATGAAAGAAGGAGAAATAAAGGATTCTACCTACTTTCTCCCGATGCGTCACGAACAAATGGGTGGTTGTAGGCTAGGTTAGGGGTTCGGGGGAAAGCACCTTTATGTAAATAGCGTGTGAATGAGTCATAACATCCATAAATTATTCGTTCACCCCACTTTCTCCAAAGACAACAAAAGTGGAGCCGTCAGTGAATTTGGGGAGAAAGCATTTTTGAAATGTTTCACCTACATTTTAGAAGAATATCTCTAAATATTTGGGATTCATCCCAGTCCCAGGAATGTGTTGGATCCACCTTTTTACGCACTGCAGTTAAAAGCAGGTTTCCCTCTCCCTTTGTGGATTCCAAGCCAAGCCGACAAGTAAATAAATAATTTATTAAGGGATCCATGCAAATTTTGGACTGTTCGCCACCAGTGGAGAAGGGCGTGGCTGGAGTAAAACTCACCTTGAGCTCTGTTTCACTACCGATAATTGCATTCCTTCCATCACATACTTCCGCTCACTCTTCCGCCAACTACCACGTCATAAAATGGGATCAAAGTGGACGGATTAATGTCACCGGGTCCAGCCTCCAGCCAATAGTTTAGGATCGCAGAGTTTAACGACGTTGAAGTTTAATGCAGTTGGATGTCAGTCACTGGCTGCGGTGTGCCACTGTCAACAGAGGAGATCCATTGAGGCGGAGGAGATGTTGAGAGAAAATGTGCAGATGAAAGGTAAACAAGCAAAGGGAAGCCGACATCTGCATCATGGAGTTAATGGAGGGAGGATAGTTGTCTCTCAAACTGTCCGCTATTTCAAACAACCCGGGTTTTGGGTGTGTCAAAATCCTGTAAAATGAAGCATTTACATAAATCTGGCAGAGTTCAGTCGCCTCAGATTTGAACTGCATCCAAATACTGGAATCAAAGAGGAGGTTGAGTTCATGTGTCTATTTTAGGAAACTAAATAATTCCTAGAGGTTAAACAAAGCACGGGCATTACGTCAACCTTTCCTATTGGCGGAGTGCACAGAATAAGAAATTATTTGATAGCCTACCAGCCAATAATTAACAATTATTATAATTGCGAGCCCCAGTTTTGACTCTATTCCACCCGTCAATAGCTTATTGACCAAATTGACGGGTATTTAAATTTGTGGAGTAAATTGCTCTAGCTCAGTTATATCAGTCTGACAAACTGCCAATAATTGGTCCAATTAATTCATTAATAAGTTATAACCACTCCAGTTAAGAAACATTGAAATAGTTTGGAATTCAGATAGCAGTAGACACAAAGAAAGATGAAATATGCTTTCTCTTGCTCATTTTTTGTGAAATTAATTCCATATCATTGGACTAGCCACTGATGGAGTGGGAATGAAGAAAAACATATTCAAATGCAGATGGATTGGGAGAAAGGAAGAGCATATTGATGAGTCAGTGCAAATAAGAGAGTAAAAAAGTGAGGGCACTGACGACTCATTTATTATCAAATTCAGCTCAAAGAGAAAGTCAGTCCGACTCTGCTTACATTGAAGTGGGGCAAGGAAGGAATTACTTACTTTGAGAGATAAAAGAATGGATTTGGGTTTCAAATTTCAATCCCATTTCACAGCACAGGAATGGACAGGACTGTAACTAAAATCTATTCAGCTCTTCCTGGATATGAATAGACTCCGCCGCCCCAATATTTTAGAATTTGTATCGCTTTCAATCATTTCAGGTGAAAGCAGCATGGATCCAGTCATTCATGGATGCATCCAGATTCCTTTCACTTTAAAGTCCGACTTTGAAAAAACATATTTCCAAGCTTGTTTTTGAGTTTTAGCTACAAATTTTGAAATAGTTCCATGTGCGATAACAAATACTTTGAAGAGTTGCTCTGTGTCCTCCTATCTTCTTCATTGGAGGCCGTGGTTGTCAGTCAGGAGAGGGAGATAGGTCATGCCATCCACATCCAGGGCTGATCTTGGACCTTAGGCAGAGAAAGTGGAGCTAAGACAGGATAAAACTAATCTATAGCCAAGTCTGGATGAAATATAGAGCCTCACGTCCTCCTCCTTATCCTGCCTGGATGTGTGTCTGGGGCCAGGCAGAGGTTGTCGCTTTCCTCTCATCAGCTGCCCTCAGGGGTCGACTGGCTGGTTGACTTGCTTCTCTTTTGAGGTAACTCAACCATAGGGAAAGGAAAGCAGGACGAGATAAACACGGTCTGTTTGTAAGAGAAAGTCAGTCCTGGCCAGAGAGGAGAAAGCTAAGTGAGGCACAATCTTTGATCAGATTGATGCATCTGTTTAAGAGCAAACCACGCACGCAGGGAAGGCTTTCACTTTGGCCTTGATCTGGGAAAGAGGCGAGTTCACAACACTTTCTCCTCTTCCTTTCTCCTATCTTGTTTTTGGGATGGAATGCAAATGAGGACGTGTGTCACAGAGGAGGTTGTGCTTTGATGTAGATTTATTTGTAGCAGGATTTGATTGTCAACTCAAGACACAGGTGGTGGAGGGACCAATAAAAGAATTTCTATATCCAAACGGAGCAAATGATGAAAGGAAAGAATTTAGGAAATTCTCCCAGATTTTGGAACCCATTGTGTTTCGCGAGGAGTCCTTTCTTTGGAGGTGTCAATGCAAATTTGGGATGGGAGAGGGTGAAAGTGTGGCTCTGCAGGATTATTCGCACGTCAGAAAGCGACAGAATCGGAGAATTCTGTCGCTTTATTCATGTCTGATTCAATGTATTCAGTTTTTTTTTACAAATAAATTCTGGCTCCTAATTGAACTCAACGGCTTACTGGATGCGATCTGACACGGGATTTGGAGAGTTTTGCCAAAAATGGGAGATTTTCCGGAATAAATGAATACAAGAGAAATTAAAAGGCATTTCTTTTCCGGGGTGAAATGGCACATGGCATGGCTGAGTTTGGCATGGTGTGAATTACGAGATGATTCTGGTGTCGGTGTGGCTGACACCAGGACCACTTTGACTTTCTCTCTCTCCAGGGACAGAGCCCGAGCTGAGGGTTGGAATTATAATCAGCTTATTCAAATCGAGAAATGAATACCAAGTGAAGAAAGTCGGGACTCACTCCACTTTCTCCTGAGCTCCTTGCAATTAATCCACCACAAAAAGTGAAAGTGCTCAAGCCCTGGGGAAAGGTTGAGAGAAAGTGGAGTCATTCTTCACGCTTTAAGGAGCTTAAACACCTCTTCTCACAGACATCAATTAAATTTCATGTCACTGAACAGGAAGTAATGCTCGTCCAGTTGTATGGCTTTGTTGCATAATTATCCGAATTTCATATTTTTGTAGAGTGAAAGTTTTTGTAAATAGAGGACAGACTCCATTTTATCATAAATCTAAACATCCACCAAATGCTCAAGAAACAAGATAACTCTAGAAATGGAAGGTTAATCCAGCAACAAGACTAATCTCCTGCTTTCTCCTCCGGATGTGGGGTTAATTGCTGCAAGGTGAAAGTAAAAGAATGTAATGGGAACAGATAACAAGTGAGCAGTTCCTTCCCAGAACACCCATTTCTACCATCCTTGCCCAATCACACTCACAAAACAGTTCTTGGCTCGGACTGCTTTCTTTCACTTTCTCGGAGTATTGCCCTGTTTCCGAAATAAAAAAGAAAGCGGCGACTTTTAAAGGACTATCTCTAGAAGTCGACGGGATATTTATTTCGACGTTTACACTCCCCTTAAACAAAACGGAGACTAAATCTTTACTTTCTCTTGCTTTCTCTCCTTATCTTGTTCTTGCAACAACTGGGCTTATGGCCATGTGGGGTGGATCTATTTGCTGCTGAGAGTGTAATGTTTATTTCGTGTTTTAAATCCAGATTAGTCTCGATCCAATAAGCTCCCATTTAATCTTTATTACTTTTTTTTTACTTTCTCCATTCCAACCCATTGCATTCGTTGCCTTGGCACTATTATCTTTGGTGTTCAACTGGAATATTGTCTCAAAAAAGAAAGCAATAGTCACCATTGCTTACTTTGTTGCAGAGTGAAAGTCTTTTTGGGAGGAAGCGTAATTAACTAACATGTCCTGAAAGCGATTTTTTCTCAAATTTGTTTGGTATTTGGCTGCAAGCAGAATGGAATCTTGTTAGCTGGAACTAACCTAGGCTGGCTATCCCAGCAGGGCCAATTTCCCTTTATTGGATTATGCCTTGTAATGCGGGGAAATCTCATTATGATGCCCTCCTCCTCCTCTTCTGATTACCCGGTTGGAGGAAACATTATTATTATTGTCACCCTGCCCAGGGGGTGGATTACTTTATGCTTATTGCTCCAGGAATTGCTTTCTCTTTAAAAAACAAACAAGGAAAAAAATAGCAAAGTAACTGAATATTCGATTAAAAGTGGAGGTGAAAGCAACAATTAGTGTGGTAGTAAAAGAAAGCGATTGCCCAGGTTATGGTGGCTATTGATCTTTTTTTCATGTGAAAGCAGGATTTGGAATTAAGTAACAGACGTGGTGAAAGTGATGCACTTTGACCATTATCATTCCTCACCTGGGTCAACTTATCTTTGTCTTTATTCCATTCTGACAGAGTTGTGTCTGTCTGCCTGGATGGGAGGATAAAGTGACTGGGCAAACATTAAACATTCACCCATCACATTTTGGTCAATATCTCTTCCTCTTGGGTGAAAGGTTGGCAAATATTTGCACCATTTCATGCCACGAGAAAGGAGAAAGGTTGATCTGGCTGATACTAAGTGTCCATTGGACACTTATCATCATTCTTTGCGTGTGTTTCATGTCATAAACCACTTACTCCGGATCATGACCGGGTTGGGTATAGATTACTTTCTTTGGTTTCAACGTCTAGCTGACGCTAATCCATATAATTTTCGTGATCAGTACGCTTTCTCCTATCAATATTTCTTTTATTTTAAATATTTAGCCGACTTCTGTCAGAAAAGACGCGTTTTAAAGCTGGAATTATTAGGCTCATCCAGGTTTCCATTGGTTCCTGGAATTGTGGCCTAGTTGGTCAGTTTAATTAAGAGAATGGTTTCATATCTTTCCTAGTCTTGTTGACTTTGGACGCTGAGATCCATGAAGAAAGCTGTTGGTGGGTTGGGTGAAAGTCCTTCCTTTGATGTGGCCAACTTAGGGTTAATCAGTGAAAGAGATGTGGTCGGGTTTTGGGGTACTTTCTCCGCGTAATGAATTGAATTCCCAACTTTTGATTCTCATTAACTTGCTTTCACCTTCAGCCAAATATGTGGCTAAGGAGAATGGAAAAGTTGGGAGAGTTGTGATTTAAGAGGAATTCCACACTGTTTAGTCATTGCTCAATTTAAAGTTGGTAGAGGTGAGGGAAAGAAGGTTAGGGGCGGACTACTTTCTCCCGAAGAAAGTTGTCAAGGATTGAGTTGAGGCTTCATTAAAATTTGAGTAAAACGTAGAGAAAGGAGTAATTAGAGGAATATGGACGACCACCTTTTCCCTGTCAGACGGCAACCCTTTGCTTTCTCCTTCCAGGAAATATTTGCCATTATTGAGCCCATGTCTTAGACTGGAGTAAAATCGATTGGGTTGACATACTGCCACACCAGAGGCATGCTTTCACCAGGGTTTGTCCTTTCTTCTACTTTCTCCTGAGTAAGGATTCTCTTTGATATTTGGGCAGAGAAAGGGAGGAGAAAGTGAGTGAATGAGTTCAGGCCTTGATTATGGATGGGATGAGTAGTCAGGTCGTGTCATTGAAATTCACTCTCTTTCCACGTCAACTCCAGTCTCAATGAGAGTCATTTCACAGTCGGGCCATACTTCATAGTGAAAGAAGTGGTGAAAGCAAGAGAAAGTGGAGTCAATCTTGGCTGTGTAGTTATGAGGTGAAGTGTTGGAAGTGGAGATAAGACGTCAAAGACGCGTAATGAACAGATGATTGCATCTTTATTGTCTCTGACTGACTTTCTCTCTCCGCTGAGCTGAGCTTTGCTTTAGACTGGCTTTCTCCAGGGAGGAGTTGGACCTTTGTCTAGAGTTTTTTGGAGATGTTTTGTGTATTTATTTTCCAGTCTGAGGAGCTTAATCCTCCTCTCACTCACTTTCTCTTTAGTTGAGAGACCTTTCACCCAGACTCTTGTTCACGCCACTTTTCATCTCATAATAATTATACTTTCCCTTTTTAAGCTCCACTTGAGACACGGGGATTAAACAGTTTACAACTGGAGGAGAGAAAGGAGAAAGGTTGAATTTGATCTCTGGAATATTTCCAGATTTATTTATCCGCAATGTTTTGATGAATTTTATTATTTTATGATTCCATATTTCGGTGAATGGTTTGGTTTCGAGTGTGATGGTGGGGAAAGACATAAAATTAAATAGAATGTGTGGAATGTCGTCGTTACCAGGAAGGAGAATGGTGCCCGTGAGAATGTTACATGGAAATTATAAATTCCTTTGCAACACCAAAACCCGTTTACGACTTCCTATTTGTCCCACCTCACAGGTAAAGGGAAAATATTACATTTATACGGCTCCTGTGGAGAAAAGACATTAAAATTGTTGCTCCCCAAATACTACGAGAACTACATTTTATGCTGGGCATTAAACTAACGCGATGGGACAACAAAATGATGCGCTCACATTCGAAGGCGCTTGTTTTAGGTGGTACACGGAAATATTTGGGATGGCAATCCAGGGTGCCGTTAGAGGTAGTCGGATCCAAATTATTGTTGCCATGGCAACGCAATTGAAGGAGAAAGATGAGGATTGATTGGTGATGAGTATGTCCTTGAAGGAAGAACTGCCCTAGAAATAGTGGAGTGGGTGCGGTTGTATCTGTGTTTTGTAATTTAGAATTTGTTCCGCTTCAGAAGTCTTGTGAGAAAGTTGTTGAAATGTATTCAAGAGCCAGGAAAGTTAGCCTTGTCGGAAGTTCATTCTCTTTCCCACAACTTTCTCCATTGTTTTTACAAACTTTCTCCGGCTTTGTTTATAGTTTTGGATAAATGCTCCAGCTGCCTTTCACCGCGGACTGGCTTGTTCCTAGTTTTGGAGAGAGATAAACTATTTCAGAGAGAAAGTCGTGTTCCAGGCGGTCCACCTTAGACTCTGGGTAGGATTAGGGGAGCATGAAAAAGAAAAGTTTTTATTTCGACACTCGTTTTGTACGAAATTCGTACCTTGTTGCCTTTACTCGGAGTTTTGTCCGGGTGAAAGTTATGCGGAGAAGATAACTCATGAAATGTATTGTTGTAGTGTTTCGTATGACATGTGACTAATCTTTTCCATTACTTTGATTAGTTGGAGATAATTCTGGGGATGGATATCATATTTATCACCTGATTTATGGTGAGGAGCTTAAATCCAGCTTAGTCTCGTGGGGACATGGCCAATTTATGGGAAAGCTAATATTATATTTAACAAGGACAGGGTAATCTGAACCTTAAAATAAGGGCAGAGAAAGTCAAGGGCATTATGGTTTGATTGGCATAGCTCGGAAGGTAGGAATTGGAACAATGGTGAAATATTTTGCCACGTTCCTGCTCTGATTTACTTGTCCTTTGTCCCAATTAGCGGGACCACAAAGAGGAACTACGGCATTGGGACTAACTCTGGAAGGGCCTTGGTTCAGCTAGGTAGTCCCTTCCTTTGGAAATTCCTCGGGAATCAAGTTAACCTCGGCCTCAACACGACTCAGCTTTAATTTCATTACAAATATCTCCACTTTCTCCAATGGTTATAAGAGGCAGCAATTCCTGGAGAAACCTCTACCATTTCCCTTATCTTGCTTCTACAGAAGATATTAACATTTATAGGGGGAGATAGTGCACTTTTCTCCAGTGAAAGTAGGGAAGAAAGACATTTTCTAAATGTTGACTCACTTTCAGGAAAAATTGCAACGTGGCACATAATTTTATTAGACTCATCATACTTTCACTTTGCTCCAGTGTTCATTTCCGAGACTTTCTCCCTTACCCAGATAGGAAGAGGTAGTTGATGTGATGTGAGGCGAATATTATGGCTCATATTTTAGTCGCTGTGTACGGTGCAAGGGCTCGTTTTACAGGAGAAAGTGTTCAATGTTAAGTTACTTTTTAGGCATCAAACCGGAGTCGTGTTATATTCACCATAAAATCCTGGATTAAATTATCCAATATCCTCCCTTCCTCCAAATGGGATGGATAACAAGACACCGGCAGCTAAGGTAGACTCGCTGCTTTCTCCAAGGAAAGTGATCGCCCACTTATGTCCAACCAATGGCTCATTTATTCCGAGAAAGTGGGATTCACTTAAATTGAGTCACTTTCTCTCCAGCAGCTGGTTGGACGGAGTGATTTGATTTGATTCACTTGCATTTTCCAGATTTACTTACTTTCTCTTTTATGGGGACATCAGGCTTACTCCGAAGATGTGCATCTACTTAAATGGATTGGGTGAAAGTATTTTAGGCCTGAATTGGAAGGTGAGCTAGGGAATCACTCCCCATTCATCGGCAACCCGGTGGAATTTGGTAGGGAAAGTTGTCCAAAAAAGAGAAAGTATGTATCCATTCTTATTCCATAGCCAGTGGATGGATACTTGTTTAGGTTTACACTCCCTGATTTCCCAAGAGATTGGAATGGGAAACTTTCTCTGGAGACTGCAATCGGATCTCCCTCCAGCTGTGGAGAAAGGAGCGGATATGGAATCTGTTGCCCCAATTCAGAGTCAATATTGATTCCGCTCTCTCCTCCAGTAACAGAAGGGAGAGGATGGGACCAATCCGAGGTGAAAGGAGAGAGGAGAAAGTGAGTGAAAGAGTGTTGTTGGTCTTTGTGCTCGGAAGTGGGAATCAAATCATTCTCCTTCCGGTCCAGGAACCAGACACTGGACGTTGGAGACTGGATAACATGCAACACGCTCCAGGCTGTGATGGAGATAAATAAATACCACAGACACGAAGGCAACAGGAAATGAACAAGTTTCGAGAAAATTCGTCTGATTCACGACTTTAAAAGGAGCCAAGAATCAGGAATTTGTGAGGTATTCGTAATAGAAAGAAAGTGAGGAGACTGTGGAAAAAGTTTGACGTGGATCCAATCCTTTGGAGCTTATGAAATGAGGCTGGGCGAGTGGAATTAATTCCAAAAATGTGACTACCTGCCCATTGGGAGGAGGGTGTAGGTTCCACTTTCTCTTTGATGTGAGCTCTTGAGTAAAGCAAAAATCTGAGGAATGTAGCATCAGGGAGAAAGTAGGTTATGGAGAGAGAAAGTAAGCTCTATTGAGATGACGTCCCATTTATTTTATTTCATTTTTGTTTCTTGGGCGCATACATTAAATTTGGTGTCCTGCTTGGCTTGAGCCCCAACCTGGAGCTTGGGTCACGTATTGCGAGGATTTGCCCGTTTTTCATTTCCTTACTTTCACTTCTCATGCTTTCACTTGTGTTCATGTTTTTCAAATTCCGATCCC